>JAGDQP010036543.1:0-17312 GCA_022664845.1 Lepisma saccharinum | reverse complement strand
CCGACACTGAACGAATGTATGGGGTTGCTTATTTCTTACTTCGGTCAAATTTGTATAGTTTATAATACAAGTCAGATAAGTCCGACGTTTTGTTTACAGAACGGCATCTGCAATCATTGGCGGCGTAAGGCATCTGGGGCTCGGAGTAAGTGAGATTTATTGAGGCCAGTTCGCGAATACATTCATAAGTACACGCTGCTACTCTTGACTGGAATATTTTAGTTTTAGATATACCGAATCCTGCGGGAAGATTGAGGTCCCACTGGATCTCATTTGCCAAGACAGCCATCTTCTCGTTCGCTTGCTGTAACACAATATATTAGAATGATTATTCAGATCGTGGACAGTCATGTTTATCAGTCATTACAGTCAAGCGCACAAGTAAGAGTCCTGAGACAGCATAGCTATTGCGTCATCGATGTGCTCCTGTAATTTACAAATCTTAACAAGCTATTATTGACTTGTGTCTGCGACCGACAGGGGCCCTTACGCCGCCACTGATTGCAACCTGCATACTACTGACATTATAATTTGCTTTAATTCTTATCTTCAAATTACAGTCAAATTCATATATACATGGATTTATTTTTAAAACCAAGGTAAGTCCAGAGCGTTTACATAGAAACATAGGGACCTTCTACGAAACCCAAACATCAAGACAGATACGCATTCTACTTTTTCTTTCTCGAAAACGTTCTTCATTGAACATGTCTGTATTTTGAAATAAACTCTTAATTCTGTATTCTAAGCTTTCTCAAATATAAGAATTATACTTCGGCTGGCGCCCAAATAAAAAACTTTAAAACCAGACATTCCAATAAAATAAGATGATCCCTGTCCTGATGAAACTCTGTAGGCATATGACAGAATATATATTATATCCATCATATATATATTCTTTAAATACATCGTTTAAGATTTCATATTATTTACAATTTGATACGTTCCTTTCCATACAAGCTGAATGAACTCAAAGTTGTGCAGACGTAAATGTTGAAGAAGAGGGGTCAGCGTTGTTGCAACTTTGATGGTGTCCTAATTGCTCCAAGTTGTCGGCTTTGATCTTAGTGTCTGATAGCATCCGAAAACTCATTACTTCTGATAGCTTGCCCTAAGCCATATCTCTCTCTCTCTCTCTCGCCCCCTCTATCTTTCTCCCCACAATCTCGAGGCATTAATTAGTTGATCCATTACTACGTGAGTATATCTAATTTTATTTATAAAATTTCCGACAAGGAAATGTTTAAAAATAGATAAAAGATGGGAAGAACGATGGTTACTTTTTGTTTGTTGTTGATAAAAGAAATGAATACACAAATATGAAAAAATGAAGATTATGAAAAGGCCTTTTAACTCTGTGAATATTCAATGAAGATTACAATAAATGCCTTTCACTAACAACGGACACCCGCGAACTCGGACGGGAGAAACCATATGAAAGTTTCTACAGGAACTAATTTCAAGTCGCTGAATCCAGTGGTGAAAGTCATTTCCATGCAAAATCACGCAGTCAAGCAATAATGGTGCCAGCTCATGGATGATTGACCAATGTTCTAGAGAAGAGCTGAGAAGAAACGGGAAAATTGAAATGCTGAATGTAGTAAATATGATTAATGATTGAGTCTACAATATGTGAAGCATATGTGAATGCCGTACGTCAATCACAGTGTTGCCAACTCAGTGAAAAGAATGTGTGGAAATGGGAATATAAGAAAGCGTCAAAAGAATGCGAAGTAGTGGAATAAATAAAAAACTATAAAAACACAATAGTCGGGAATGAGGTTTTGTCATGTTATAAAACAGTGTTGCTAACTGTATACAGGATAAAAGAGGTAACAAACGTAAGTTAGAAGCAAAAACAAAGACCTGGAATCAGGCAAGATAAGCGGGAGTGAATCAGAATGCACAGAACGAAAGAGTGGTATTACACATTGCCAGGTAATACGCTGTGTCTGGTGACAGGCGCCATCTGATGGTGGTATTTGGGAACAGCACAAAACACCACAGGCGCGTGCGTGGTGTACTAGCAGATGGATCTCGTCCTGTGTAGAGTGTGTTTGTGTGCAATAGTGATAGCAGTATAGAGTGGCACAATGGGATGCATTAATCCCATGAACGTCGTAAACATACTAGAATCAAAGTTACGACGTGTCAAATGTGGAAAGTGCCCCGGAGTGGAAGATACACAGTTGGCAAGTGTGTTGTATGAAATAATAATGCAGAAATACAATGGTGCGGACACAGAAATACGGGAACAGACGTTGGAGAGATGGGATTGGGAAGAACAGGAACAGCTCGTACTCGATGTTGGCCGTTGACGAACACAGAACATGTATCCCCACAACAATCGCAACAGGACAGCGCAACGGAAAGTGAGTATGAACAATCACCAGCGCCAAAGCGTAGGCCTAGTGTGATTGAATGTATCCCTGACGCCACATTGGTGAAGTTATACGAACACTACTATTACCATGGCTTCAACTCGTACAGTAAACTGCAGAGACGATACAAGTGCATTAAAAGTAGATCCAATTGCAAAGAAATTTTTTTATTACATCAGTAAACAACGACAAGGTGCGCTTTTCGAGGGCAACAGACAGTCAAAATTAAAAAGTATAAAACAGTACGAAATATCACAGTTCGATAGGGCAAGGGAATATGGTTCATCCGTACACTACTGGCACAAGCAAATGTGGACCCAGGAACCCGCGAGACGTGTCGGACTTGACAATGTCAAAGCGTTTATGACATTCATCGACAAACTGAAGGCTGAATACGGCATTGCTGCGCGACACATTACCATGTACGTCACACGTACAGAGATAACAGATGCCCAGATGACCACTACTTCGAATTATTTTGACACTTTCTTCCATTCCCATTTTAAAAAATTCCTTTCACTGAGTTGGCAACACTCTGATTCACATACACATGTGCTTCTACATATTGTAGACTCAATCGTTAATCATATTTACTACATTCAGTATTTCAATTGTCCCGTTTCTTCTCAGCTCTTCTCTAGCACACTGGTCAATCATCCATGAGCTGGCGCCGTTACTGCTTGACTGCGTGATTTTGCATGAAAACAACTATCATCACTGGATTGAGTGACCTGAAATTAGTTCCTGTAGAAACTTTCATCCGGTTTCTCTTGTCCGAGTTCGCGGGTGTCCCTTGTGAGAAACGTATCGTTATTCTACTTTTGTAGGTGAATCTGCTGCTGTTAAAGATAGTCTACACTAAACTGTCGTTTAACCGAATTTGATGGATCAAGGATGTTTCGGTTAAACCGGGAATATAGTGATTAAGGCCTACATACTGTAGTTTAATACTGTTCTACATGTTAAAAGAATAATTATGCTTTAAAGTAAACCACACCATTTGTTAAACATAGGCCTACTACTATAATCTAATACTATAACTATTGTGCTGTATTTTTACTGAACATTGTAAGGATTTTTTAAAAAAAATGTTCATGATTAAGAGTATAAATCAAATATTGCATGAAGAAACTACTATAATAGACCTAAATTTTTACATTTTTTTAATACATCGGGATTTGGTTAAACATAATTCGGTCAATCGAGATTCTGGTGTGCGAATACATTCTGTAGCTTCTTATATATATTTACCCAATATGATTTAAAGCTTCAGAAGATATTTTATACCTAAAACCTAGTTATATATGCTTGGTTGTATTTGTATTACAGAATATTCTAAACTTGGCTATAGTTTTGTAAAGTCTAAAATTAATCCTTGAAAAGAAGAACAAAAATTATAATAAAATAAATGTGCTTTATTCTTAAACAAATCAGATGCTCAAACTATAATCTACCTTAGTTTTGTCTCACTATGTATGCGGCATCTATTAGACTTTCTGAAACCTCCTGAGAAAGTTGAAAGGTGTGCTAACTGAGACTAAATTTATGATATAAAATAACTAATATTAAATTTCAATGTTCAGTTTCTGAAGAACTAAGCTACTATCATGAATTCAATCTGTCTTGTAAAATTTGAGCATAGTTTTTATGATGACCCTTTATGAAACTTTAATGAGTCTCCCTCTACCTTTAAGGACATTCTTGGCGCGACAAAATCGTGTGGGAAAGCTTTCACGATTGCTATAAACTTAATTTTAATGGTCTTTAGAATAATTAGTCTCATACATAATATTGTCTTTACCCCCAATTAAGTTTGGTATCTTTTGTACTTTTCCCATCTCAAGTTTGAATCTTCAAAGCCCTTTCTTTTCATTTTCTGTATGCTTATCACAATTAAGTTCCCATTCAGATTTTTATATGACTATTTCCAAGGTTTTTATCTCTATTACTCACTTAAAATGGAATACTTTGCAGCAAAATATATAACAAAACTTTCTCTGTAAGAATGTAAAAAAAAATAATTGTAGACCTTAGGAGAAGAACGCGCTTTGTCCAGTGTGTCTATTACAAGGAAATCCTTATTTGATGTACAAGTATAAGCACATGCTAATTGTGGACTTTTAAAACGTTCTCCTGTTAAATAAAGAAAATGCTTTTCCTGTGGTCTTTAATCGTCAATTTAAATTGGAAAACTATTATCATGAAATAATCGAGTAAGCCAGTTGCAACCAATGATGTATTATTTTGTTCTCTACTTGACAATAATACATTACAATGAAGGCCACAGTGGCTCAGTGGTAGAGCTATCACTTCTCGTACGTGTGACTTCCGTATGATATCAGCTCGTGCCACGTCTACTTTGTGATTGACTAATACTGTGTACATGCGTTTTCTAGTTCTGCCGTTTTCTACAACTTCCTTCATTCTACCAATTCTGCCATCATCACCCATTCGACCCGAGCCTAAATTGCCTAAAAGTCTTAAATTCGTATTCAAACATTACAACGAAGATGACTTGCTTCACTGCTTCAACATAATGAAGCGTGTCATACTAGAACTATCAGAATATTAAATTAATATTAATAATACATGCATTTGGTGGTGAATCACCGAAATGGATACCGTTTTCTGTGTTTATTTAACACAAAAAGTGGTAGTCACACTGAGACACCGAAAGTTGTTGAATTAACCCATACAACAAACGTTTTGTCTACGATAATTACTAATCAATGGTCATTCAATGATATTTTTAAAATCTTTTTCACTGACCTTAAAACAGATGAGGCTCCAAATGCTCTAAAGTTGGGAGCGTTATATTACCGCTATGTCCGTCCATATATCAACAAATTTCAACTCAAGAACTACTAGGGCTACGAAGGTGGTTACGGTGCCGTTGGTAAGAATTTCGTAATGTAAATTCAAAAATGTTTAGACCCAGGGCTGTCCATTCATCCGACCATTAGTTGGTCCATCCGTCGACAAGTTTCAACCCCGAAACTATTAACTTAATTACGACTAGAGCTAAAATGTGGTTGAGGTGTCATTCAAAAGGTATCAGCATGCTAAGTTTTAAATTGCATAGAGCTGATTCTAAATTTAATCATAAGGAACTACTAAGACAATAAAGCTGGTTGAGATGTCATTCGAAAGGTCTCGGCGAGCATAGTTTCCCTATTGGAATCCGGCTCACTTGTTGTCGTTCGACCTCACATAATTTCATAATGGGTGTACCTATGTTGATGAATTTTAGTAATGTGTAGAGAACACTCCCTCAGTGGTTCTGTTGTAGCATCTTAAAAGCTATGTACGAAAAAGCAGGGAATACAAAATAATCACATGTACACTCGGAATCAAAGAAAATGGCTAGCGGGAAATTTTCGAAGTAAAAATTTCTATAACCTGGTAACCCTCAATCAATGTTTTGAGACAAGAAAAAAAAACATGTTAGACGCTAGGTGTTTTCAGTCAACATAGAAAGATAATTCGGTATAGACAGATTATTCAATTTGTCCAACTTAAGAAAAGTCATCTGTAGTTTTTTTATGAATCTGATCCTAAGTTATAACACTGTTGATTAAGCTCTCGGACAGTAGAAAACACCAAATGACTCATAAATGAAATCGTTGATCATTTCTTAGGAAAGTTTCGGGGACTATATTTTCTTTGATAGTTTATTTATTGAACAAAATCCCCTAAAATGATAGTAAAAATAGACAGAAAATATTTTGAACAAGGAAACTGCCTCCAAACTTTTGTATAACTCAGCAAAATGAAGATAAAACTTATTATTTTTAAAATTATTTCAACTTTCTCAAAGTTGGTTCAAAACAAACTTTTATAGGCGGTTTAGTCTTTTTTGTCACCTCTCCGACGTCATGAATGTATATAGTTAGTGAAATAGGCATTTCAAGCTACAGTATTTCGTAAATTCATTTTTTCAAGGCAGTTTAATTTAACTGAAAAAAAAATATTTTATTTGATATATTCGTGCAAGTATCATTAGTGACAAGCAATAACATTGAACTAATGGTAGAAAATAGGTCCAAGAATTTTTGCAGAAACAAAACTAATATTGGAAGCATTTTTTCATTGCGAGAAATTTCGTAACATTGTGCTTTTTATTAGTTGCTGTATAGTTAAACTGGGAGATATTTATTGCTCCTAGATGTCACAATATTCGTATTGGTAATTGATTCACAGCTATTTTTCAATGCGTGCATGTAATAAATAGGAAGTTATATAGACTCCTAAATGTAAAGTATTTTGTCTTTGGATAAAATTAGAAATATTTCCCTTTTTCATCGTAATACTTGAGGAGCTCATTAGGAAAAGGTAAGCGTAACCTCTTATAGGAAAAGAGAGCGAGATGTTATTTTAGAGTCTTATTACTGATATAAGTTAATGTCTTATGCACAATAAAACTTAAAACTGTTTTGGATGGATTTTAGATGTTTCCTTCGATGGAGAATTCCAGTTTTGAACAACGAATTTGGTTCCAATTCGGAGAGAATTCAATTCTTTAAGCTAATTAGAAGCTATTTAAATAATCTAATTTGAGTTTCGATAAAGTGACAAAATGTAACCTATTTCATGGTTTTCAGTGATCTGGGAGAGTATCTAAAATGTAGCCCACTGTTTCGTTTCCTCAAAACAAATAAAAAAATTAACGAGCCATTATTCTTCTCTCCATGTACTTTTCTTTTCATACGATAGAACAAGAAGCAATTGATTAAAATGCGTGCTCATCTGAATGTATGAGGATATTAAATCAATAGTTTACCATCTGTACAAATGTTGAATTTCCTGTCAATATTAAATAAGTATACTTCTTCTTCCAAAATCATTAAACGCAGTGTTTCTTTCAGAATATTTCATTCGGGGTGCTCGTGAGGGGACTAGCGAGAATTATAAGTAATGCATAGTGACTCCAATGTACTACTTAACAATATGCTGTACTTCCTTACTTAACCTCAAAATAACATGAATAGTGTTTATAGAATGTGCTATTATATGTGTATTTCAGTATACGTATGAGTCATACAAGTGTTGAGACTAATTCTTCAGGTGGTACGGTTGAAAATCCTCGGGGGCCAAGCATGCCTGAAAGAAATAGTGGTTGAACGTATGCAACGAGTTAAACTTTGAAAATCTATCTTGTTATACTAAAGAATTATAAAGAATTGGATTGAGTTGTTAAAATATTGTTAGTAACCTCACTATTTATATGTGCTGTATAATTTGCTTTATATTTGAAGATAATAAGCTGAACGATGGTTTAAAATGATCAGGGGAGAAAACAGTGAAATCAGATATATTTTCTAAATTTCTGTAAAGAAAAAGCGCCAGAAAAGATTAGTGACTTAATTTTGTGATATTCAATTGAATATTTTTTTTTCGAAAGTTAAAACTGGCTATTTTGCTCCACTGGTACATGATAACTCTTTTAAATTTTCTCTCAACCCGTCCCCCCCCAAAAAAAAAATTCATCGTCACAATCCTCTTATTTTTTCCTCTTCTTTTCTTTTCCCCTTTTCATTGTCCTTCATCACACTTTTCTCTTTTTTTCTACTCTCTGGGGAAATAATTGTCTACTCTATGATTTCTTTTTTTTCTTTTTGAAAGAACGAAAAAGATTTTTACACTGAATGATTCGCAGAATTTTGTAGATTGATGAAGAATGAAGATACCCAGAGTGATTGACTCAAGAGGAGAAAAGAAAGAGGGAACAGAAAAGGTAATGGGACAGATATGGGAAGAAAAATCAATAGAAAGTATTAAAGAGAAAATGTAGATTTTGAAGACGACAAGAAAATCATAAAATATAGAGGAAAATAAAGGAACATTCAGTATTTATACTAATGTAATTAATTCGCTTTAGAGTTGAGAACAGACTGTTTTTTGGCTTAATGTCGTAACGTCTGAATGATGACGTCCCTGGGAGATCAATCTTCCGGTGATAGGAATGCTGAATGTAGCTGGTAGATCCTCACTATACTGATGAAATTATTAAAATCCTTGTCAGAATGACAAGCAGTGGGACTCGATACCAGTGATTCCGTAGACATCCGTTGTGGGGGGTGTCACCCCCAAAAATCCTCGAGAACAGCCTCAACTTTACGGTGAAAAAACGATAGAAAAAGTGCAAAACTCCACTTGCACCCTCCCAATTTCGACTCTACACCCCCCCACCGAAACCGAAAACCCTGGAGAAATCCCTGCTCGAAACTACGTGTCTCCCATTGCTAATCCGAAGTCCTCAACGTTACCGACTAGATGACGGTTAAAAGTACTCATGTTTTACTTTTTGACTCATCATTGGTTGTCAGTAAAAGAAACGTTTACATATTATTTGTAATAGTGTAGCTATCTCTACTCTTGAGCATGGACAATCAAATTGTGAATGCGCATAGAGGCCAGTAAACTGAGGTCTCATTGACCCCACCCCCTTTTCCCATCTTGACACAGTACAATACAGAGAGTTAGCATTTCTGTAATTAACTTAGCGATGAACAAGGCATTAAATGTGCAATTTTTCACGTTATATATTAAAGACGTTTGACGCGAAAAGGAGCAATCTGGATATTATCAAGACACATTGTAAAAAAAATATGTACAAAGAAAATAGTTAAGAGCTAATCTTAAAAAAAACACACACACACACAAGATGGTTACGTTTGTAACGGGTCACCTTTCCCGAAATTGCTCCTCATTTAAATTCACTTTGTCTGTCTATTTCTAATACATGCTAGCGCTTAAAACAAAACCTGTAGTAAGGAGCCAAATTCCGATTTGGGCTCAGTGATTACGATTCATTCGGCCAATTAAATCAGCTCACACTAAAAGCGGCAGGTTCTATGCATTGAGTTAGCTTTTTCAATTTGAAAACTTGGCGCTAGTTTTTAATAGAAAGTGAATAGCTATTTTAAATTTGTCAACATACTCTTGAGGTAATTTTTATATTTGATCATAATTATAAGGTAAGGATTTTTAATGATAGTGATAATATTTATTATCAGAATAATGGTGATTATGAACTGCCTTTCTACATCATATCAGATTACTAAGACAAATGTAGTCATCATCATGTGAAAATGTTGATACTATGAATCGTCCCTAACACAAGCGCTTACCGAAACCAATTTCGCTTTTCTACAAGGAATTCCTTTTTAAGCTTATATAAATTCGTCAAGAAGTTAGTTGAGTGCCTTTCACATATGATTTCATATTTTCAAAACATATAAATAACCTTCCATGAGCAAATGTGTCACTTTTAGCAATCATTTATTAAGAAAAAAAGACAGTCTCAAACGATCAAAAACCGTACCTAGCAGCAGATATCCCAAAACTGTTAAAGAAGCAGTATAAACGTTGCTACAGATGCTAATTAAGAGAACATAGCACCGGATATTGCAATAATTAAATTTAGCAGAAATATATTTACTTTTTTCTTCCTCTAGGGCTGCAGGAAAAACATAAAACCTAATAAAGTAACCATTAATGAAATGTAATTGGAAACCTTTTAAATATTGGAAATGCGAGAGAATGGGGAATTCAACTACCAAGAGGTAAAGCGAAACGAATTAATATCAGGAGAGCGGTTAAAGAAGGTCAATGCATCATATAATAAAGGAAAAACAAAAATAAAAATGTTGTTAATTACTTTTCATTATTTCTTTCCCTGAGTTTTTCTTTACAGTTTTGCTAATGTAATCAGAATTTAGCTTTTTGAAGTGAATAAGTTATGTAGAATAACTTGTCTAATTTTGTATTCAATTAGCTTCCGCCTGAGCGATGGTAGCTCAGTTGGTAAAGCGTTAGATTTCAATTTGTGAAAACTTTGGTTCGATATCGGCAGCCGACTATCTTGACGGTGGATTCTACAGGGGTTTCCTCAATCACGCTAGGCAAATACTGGAAAAATACCTTGAAGCTAGGCTCTGGACGACTCTTTCCCCACATCCTGTCTGTACTCTATTCCGACCTTGAGCCGTAGACACCTAAATATCATAAATAAACTAGACATTGACATTGAAGAATGAGCGTCTGCTATTGGCTTCATATTGATGAAGGAAATTTATTTCTGTTCTCTACAAATCATAACTAAAATGCAGTGTATCTAATGGAAGTAACTCTCGTGTGGATAACATGTAATTAAACGGTTGTTCTTGACACAGAAATTGAATAGTTTATTTTGAAAAGAGGATATGTCACGACATTAGCAAAATTGATACAGCCGTGTGTTCGAAAATTATGTTAGTCTGCACAACAGATTTTCCTTCTGCATTGTGTATCATGTTTGCTTTGAAACGGATTCGAGTCATTGATTTGTACTCTTTTCAAAATAACTACATTATTATGTAAAACGTTATAATTTATGAAATGTAAAGCTTTTTCTTTAGAAAGTGCGTGCACAAAAAATGCAAATATAATGAGATCAACTGCGATCAATCCTTATTTATTAATTTTGTATAAACTCAGACTATAAATAGAAAATGCCAAATTTTTAATTTTGGTTTAGACATCTTTTCAAAATTAATAGAACCAAAAATGTGAATAACTATTCGGAATATTACATTACATCATAGCAAATGGAGAAATAAAATTGTTATGAATGTATGTAAAAACTTTATCAAGTTTTCTGAATAAACATTTTAAAATATTTCATAATCGATTCAATTGTATTTTGATGGCAATGATACATAATGCGTAACGTTAATATATTTACTGTATGTGTTGAAAAGGAAAATGTTTCACAAGGATGTAGGTTCGTAAATGTAAACACCATAAATGCGAATAAAAGCCCAGAAACGATTGTTAGTCGTTCTATTATGCATTCATAGAGTGCGGGACGTACTTCTTTATATGGAAATGAAGTTGTAATAAATTTAAATGTAAGAGTTAACATAGGCGATACCTTCTTTAATATGAAATGTAAGCGTGCAATTCTGGAGGCTTATTTGGTGGATCTTCTAAATTTGATTCTATGTAGAAAAGACCAAAATTAGCACAAACTTCAGAACCGTTGGGTTAAGATTGCCAAATTAATAATCATGGACTTCATTAAATGTTTAGCTGTTGTCAGATAAACAATATTTTGGGGATAAGTTTATACAGGTAAAAATTAATTAGGAATGTAACATAAAATCCAAGAACAGTTTCAATTTACAAGCAATATTAATAAATGGAAAAGTTATTAAGGCCTTAAAAGTTTTTAATTTTGCGCTTTATATTCAGTTCGTGAAACATGCATGGAGATGAACATTTCTGAGAATTTGACCTAGATTTTAGACCTATTCAATCTTATCCGATATCGTCTAAAAAGCTTCGTAACAAACAGAACCAAATTGAAAACGGTAGGATAAACACTGAAGAAAGTTGTTTTCTTCTTAATATATAAAATAATATTATTTACTTCAAATCTTCAACCATGACTTTGCTTTGTTACATATTATTGTGTGTTACGACTCATGCTAATAGGATTACATTGTGCAGGGTGGTACAAAATGTTTGATATAACCTTTTGGGAATAGACTATTCGCATGAAATTTTTTCACGAAATGCTTAGACATAGGCCTACGTGGTTTTCTGGGCTAGTGACGCCTAAAGGTTGCCCAGTATCGTAATAAATAACGTGATACTTCTACAGAGATTCAGTACACTACGAAGTCTTCTCCTTGACTATTATTTATATCACGAGTTTACTAGTGTGTAATCTACAGTGTTGCAAGTTTAGAAGCGTTGGAACTCCCCAACTGTAGGGTATGCCCCAAATGTCCCTACATGATAAGTATGTGAATAGGAAAAGCAACAAAGAAGGTAAATCTTGATATTTTCGTGTTATTTGCTAATTTTCGTAACACTATATTAAATTTTGTAATGCCACGACATTAATAAATGTCAAGTTGAAAGTTTTACCACCAGGTGTCTCCAGATGCTCTGCCTGCATTCGGTGTGGATTAGTTTAGTGTAGATTCAACAAACTTCAATGCGAGAAACTTCGATACTTGATTTAATTAAACACATGGAGAACGAAATGTGTACACTGAGAGAAATTTCTAGACCTTTTTGCAACACTATTACAATCTAGACCTTGTGACATTAGGGAAAATGTTATATAATATGGTCACGTCTAGGCATTGTGAAATTACAGAGAATGTCAAATCATATGGTCAGTTTACGTACATTTTGTCCTTACTATTCTGGATAAAAGTAATGAAGTCACTGATATTAACAGTACTCATGAAGGGAGACCATTACAAATCATGTTAAAAGCTCACGTGACATGGACAGAAGACTACAAATACGTACAATTTTATGTAGCAAAGCTCATAAGGCAAATGACTAGAAATACATACAATTTCTCCAGAATAATGACAAAATGTACGTAAACTGACCATATAATTTAACATTCTCCGTAATGTCACAACGTCTAGATTGTAATAGTGTTGCAGAAAAGTCTATAAATTTCTCTCAGTGTACATTTTCCCAAATCAGTTCAATCTGTTGGACGTCTTAATCCCAAAGCCAGTATTTTTACTGCTGAGATATATGCACTTTCAAAAGCTTTGGATTTTAGTTTTATTCGAGGTTTAAATCATATCCTTATTTGTACAGATTCGCTCACAAGGGACAATAATTAAGTGCCTCCCTCCGATTTGATTGAAACTTTGTATATTTGTAGAGGAGTTAAATTAGCAAGCACGGTACTTTTTGTTTTGGCCCAAAGATGCTTTGAGTTGGCAACCCCCCTCCAAATTTCAAGAATAACACAATGTGGAAGTGTTAAAACACAATGTGCCCCATTCGATTTCTTTGAAAAATTTCACGTTTCTAGAGGAGCTAAAATTAGCAGACACATATTTCTTGTTTCGGCCGGAAAACTGTATGAGGAGGGAACGGCCTTACAAAATTGAAGAATAATACAATGTGGAAGTGTCAGAAATATTATGTGCAGAGCATAAGATAAATTTTGCACATATTCACCAATGGCATTGGAGGTCTAGAGTCACGGAAGTAAGTACTGCCTCAGTCTAGCAATTTTTTAGTCTATGGTCTAACATTTAGTTTCTATTTACCTTATATTATTGGACTGCATAGGCACCCTTTAGGCTAAACCTACCACTTACGTGTCATGGCTTTAATCATAACTCCCTCTCTTACCAATGACTGGACAAAATAAGACAAGTTGTTTCTTATGCATGAACAAGGCAATGGAGGGAAAGGCCCGCCCTGTATAAAAAGTATATTGATGTATATAAGTATGAGGACCAGAGTAGATTAGTCGTGCGGATAACGCCAGAAAATTGAAAGGGAAAACCTTTAATTCCTGATCTTCGTATCCCATATTTTTTCACCCAAAAAAAAGGAAAAGAAAAAGAAAACAGAAACATAAATAAGTCTTAGGCCTATACACAAGCTACCACAATGTGTATGTGACATCTACTGTTTTCAGAAAGTAACACAGGTACTCATTATTGTCACTGATCAGACATTATAATGCAATATAAATGAACTAGGAATTAAAATAAGTAAGCTGCAACCTGGTTGCTTGCGAGGTTTCAAAATACATAATCGTCTTAATAATGGCACTACAAAAAATGTAAACACAATGTTCGTTAAACTATGCATATCGTATTACTGGGACTTCACCTCAATCATCGCATGTGGGGTTATCGTATCCACCAAAACAATAAACAAAATACCATTGGATTTTCGAATGAAGGTAGTCTCTTGTCAAAGTAGCCGCTTTTATAGTATGCATGTTGGAAGACGTGTCGAAGTCTAGGAGAGGATAACAGATTATGTGTGAGGAATTGTAGCTTAATAATAATATTTCATTGGTGAAGATAAATGTCACTGTGTAGTAACAATATGACAACGGAAAATACTTTCAAAAAGAAAAAAACAACTTTTAAATCCTAAATCCATTCACATCTGCCCAAAATATTTGTGTCTATTAAGTTTAACTCCTCAACACACTTGCAAAGATTCAAGAAATTCGACGATGGACATTTTTGGTTTTATGTACTTTCACATTTTAACATTCTACGATTTTGGAGAGGAGTTGCCCCCTCAAATCATTTTCAGACAAAAAAAAAAAAAAAAAGAACAACTGTCTGATAATCTGCCTACACACCTACAAAGTTTCAAGGAAATCGAAGGGGGACATTTTGTGTTTTAATACTTCCAATTTTTTCCATTTTTGAATTTTGGAAGTGGGTTGCCTGTCTGATAATTTTAGCTCCCCTACAAACGTGCAAAGTTTCAAGGAAATCGGAAGGGCATATATTGTGGTTTAAGATATCCATATTGTGCCATTCTTGAACGTTAGAGGGGTAATTTGACCCCCTCAAACAGTTTTTGAGCCGAAACGAAAAGAGAAATACTTGTCTGCTAATTTTATCTCCTCTACAAACGTACAGAATCAAGGAAATTGGAGGGGGTAATTAGATAATGTCCCCCATCAGTTATTGAGAACATGTATAGTGCATGTGAAAGATACACACGCTACGAACTGCTGGCGGTGAGGTTGTTTTTACCTTTATACCGATTAATGTATAGGTATTCGTGGTAATGAATTGGTAAATCAGGCTACGAGAAAGGTCTCATTAAGAGATAATATAGATATTTAACGTGTTCCGTGTCAGGATATGGTCATATAACCATATGGATGTATATGGTCCATATAACCATATGGATATATAATGTCAACTAACGAAATTTATCGAATTTCATGTCTCACATTTCAATCTAACCATTATAAGTACAAGTGTGAAGTTAGATCTATTTATCTGGGGACTTTATACATATAATTACGTTTAGTTATGTAAATTGAAGTTAAAAAAGGCCAACATGGCCTCAACTAAAATCAGCTATCGAAAATATATCGAATGGTATGATTTTCGTTTCAATTCAACCATTCTAAGTACAAGTGTGACATCAACGCTCACCATAAGGTCCCTCTAAAATATATGCTGTGATCGTCAAATAAGGTCAACTACCGACAAAATTGCCTCAGCTAACGTCAACAAATGAAAGCCTATCTAGTGACGTGGTTTTTCGTTAGTCAAGTATGGTGAAACTGTGAAGTGAGCCCTCACTATTTGGTTACTCGAAAAAAGAAACATATGTTGTAATCGTCAACAAACGTCAGACAACTGATAACATTTTCATGTGAATTGGGTTCTGGTGAGGTCTAACTTCACAACGGTGTATTTTTTCTTCATAGTGTGAGTTCCTTTTATGCAAGAATTTTGTCCAATTCTGATAATTCCCTCTTTTCTGTAGATTATAACCCAATTTGGTACAATATTCGCTTCTTATTCACATTTGTTGTGTTATTATGGCACGTTACCTCGTGAAAAACACGCATTGCATATTGGAAGAAGGGAATTTTCAACATCAATTTTCTTAGTGAGAAAGTGTCACTCTTTCTACGTCAAAAGTAACAACACTTAAAATTTTGCTGGGTGTTTATCGTTACGGTACTTACTAATTTATTATCATACGCCGTTGAATCGTCTGCTACTTTCGAGAAAAAAAAGTATTCCTATAATGGTCACAAAATTGGTATGGAAACTCAAAATATGGGTAACCTTAATTATTGGAAGAAAATTATAAAATTTATATATTTTTCAGGATTATAGAAAAACAACATTTAAATAACACATAAAGCTGATTTTGGAAATTCTAGACCTTTAACTCAATTTTTGTTAAAAATGATACTGGCAACATGTCTTATTATCATATTTTTTAGATCCAGATAATTGTCTTATACAGAAACACATCCTTTTAATCACAGAAAAATTTTCAAACGGACTCTCTCAAATATTTTCTTCAGAGTTGGCAATACTGCCAAAACGTCTTGCTAAACTGCGGAAAGTTGCTTACCTGCATCAACATGCATTGCCCATGTAGTACACGAAAGGCTTGAGACGAAGTAGAGGGCCATTGAATGCCAAGGCGGACTCATCGCAATAAATCAAGGAGTGAGAGGGGGGACAGAACTAGAGGAAAGGGAGAAAAAGTGAAGTTGTGGTGAAATGGACCTTCTTCTTTACGAAACCAACAGCCTTGTTGGCAGGAAATGCTGCAACTTGCATTACAACCATGTACCACCGCTTGTTTGTACTCAAGGAGAATGCGTCAAGTTTGTCAGTAAAGTAAGTTTGTGCGTGTGTGTGTGTAAGAGAGAGAGAGAGAGAGAGAGAGAGAGAATATAAGTGAATGTGTGAGTGAAAAACAAGGTTGGTGGATAATTTATAAAGTAAACTTAAGCGCAAAAGAGTGGAGAACCGCTGAACACCCTGGGTAAAATGTTTCTCACGTCAGTTTCAAAATGTGATTAGATGTACTGGACTCCCTATCACGTACCTAATAAAAATTTAGTGTCACATATATTGAAATTTTGGAAAAGAAAAAAGGTCACAGAAAAAGATGGAGTGCAGTGAGAAAGATATTTCCTGAGATTTTAAGCAATAACACAAATAAATATAGGTAAATAAAACTTCTTTAATTGAAATTTATGGGCATCAACTTGGCATTCATAGCAAACTCAAACTTATAAATTTGTTCAAGCTTTCTTCGTTTCATTTTCTCTTTGTGGATGCGCTCTCTTTCATTTTTAAGGATTCCATAACATACATCAACGTTGTTTCCTTTTCTAGTTTCATTTTGCAAGATTCAGAACCATTCTGCTAAAATTTGTCCTTACATTCCAGATAATGTTTAACTTCCAATTCCCCTTCAAAAGGACATTTCAAATTCATAAAATCTTTATTGTCCATGGTTTACTTCTTATCATTTAGATAATAACAACTTACACATAGACCTAAAGTGAAAACTTCAACTTCTATTTTCACATAGCAATTATAAGTTTCAAGCATTTCTCAATCAACATACATGTATTTTTACATTATAAAATACAATTCT
>JAGDQP010036541.1:0-19016 GCA_022664845.1 Lepisma saccharinum | reverse complement strand
TGTTACAAGGTATTAAGTAATATTCTGCTAACACGCCTAAGTGTATACGTAGATGAAATAATTGGAAATCACCAATGTGGATTTAGAAGAAATAGATCTACGTTGGACCAGATTTTCGCCTTGAGACAAATTTTGGAGAAGAAATTGGAATACAGTGGGACGGTTCATCAGCTATTCGTTGATTTTAAGAAAGCATATGATTCTGTCGAAAGGGAAAAGTTATACAGTATCCTAATACAATTTGAAATTTCGAAAAAACTGGTTAAACTAGTGAAGATGTGTCTCAGTCACCCCATAAGCAGAGTACGGATAGGTAAGAATAGATGGATGATGTAGATTTAATAAGGGACGATATAGATGCACTACAAAGCAACACCGATGTCTTAGTAGAAGCGTGCGTTGAGATAGGTCTACTGGTAAACATAGATAAAACAAAATACATGATAACAAGCCGAAACACAGGGAATGAAGGAAATAAAAACATAAGAATTAGGGATGAGGTCATAGAGAAAGTAAACAAATTTAAATACTTGGGAGCATACGTAACAAGCAAAAATGAGGTAACGGAAGAAATAAACAGTCGCTTAGTATCGGGGAACGCATGTTTCTATTCAGTCCAAAAACTTCTAACATCGCGATTAATATCAAGAAAATTGAAATTAAAAATATACAGAACGGTTATTCTGCCGGTAATAGCCTACATTATAGTTGCGAAAGTTGGAGTACGACCCTAGCAGATGAACATAAATTACGTGTATTTGAAAATGAGGTTTTGAGAAAGATATACGGGCCGAAACGTGACGAGATGACTGGAGAGTGGAGGAGACTGCATAATGAAGAACTCCACGGACTGTACGATTCACCAGATGTTGTAAAAATAATGAAATCGCGACGACTAAGGTGGGCAGGCCATGTAGCTCGGATAGGTAAAAAACGAAGATTATATTATATCCTGGTTGGAAGACCGGATGGACAGAAGCCATTGGGAAGACCGAGACGTCGTTGGGAGGACAATATTAGAAGAGATCTTCGAGAAGTAGGTGTTTGTGATGAAAACTGGCTTGATATTGCCCAGAATAGAATTCAATGGCGAACGTTTGTTACTGCGGCGATGAACTTGCGAGTTCCATAAGCTATAGAGTTAGTTAGTTAGTTAGTTAGTTGGATTTGCATCAATAGATTAGTTAGTAGAAGTTAAAATGTGATTTCACCAGGTAGTCAGTGTTGCCAACCTGGTATCAAGATTTATTTTCTTCAAATAGGACTACGTACGGTTACTATATATTTGGTATTCTCTTGTGATGATAAACATCATAGGTCAAGCACAGAATGAGGTGTTGCAAACTATGAAAAAAAAAAAAGGTAAGTGTATCAAATGTCAGTTTTCAATGTTTAACCTGGCCAGTTCTTTAGTGGTGATAAACATCAAATGTCAGACACAAAATGCAGTGCTGTGAATATCATGTTCAGTTTCTTTCATGGTTAGGTTTAGATCGTTTAGAACTTTATGTGCTTTTGAATGTTTCAAAAGTGTTTGACCAAACCAGAAAGAAAAACTACACTTTGACTTCTTACTGTACTATGAATGGTAAATATGATGAATATTCCTCAATAAATAAACCATACATTAACATAAAACTAAGTTGTTGGCAGTCGATCTGCATCAATAAGATAGATATCAGTAGCGTCATGGGCTTGGCAGTGTTACCAACTTTGTATAAAATGTTTTTCAAATGACACCACTGCGGTATATTGAATATTTGGTTTATCATTTGTGATGATAAACATGTGTAAAGTTGAGAAATTGTGAATACGAGGTAAAATGTTCAAAATAAACCATCCCACAGTTTCACCTCTTATTATATGATTTTTATCATCACTAATGTCGAGAAAATACCCAATAAACGGACCTAGTGTCATTAAAAAAAACCTTTGTACGTATGGTTGACTACACTGTTAAAATCAAGGATACCACATTTTATCTACTACACTAAAAATGCAAATCGACTTCCAGCAACATATTTTTTTTTTACCTTGATGTATTGGCTATGGTCAGGGATTCTGCTAGATCTTCCTCTTGAGGTGTTTCACTCCTAAAATTTCGAAAATACACTTCTAACTTTAAAGTATTTACGGCTAAAAATCTATTAGAAACCCCGAAAAACTTTATTTAAGCAGTGATAAACCCCCAATTTTAGTTTCACCCCAGAAAAATGTAAATCCTGGCTGAATCCCTGTTTATGATGTATCGAGAAAACCATATTAGGCTTGAAGTAGGACCACCTTTCTCTTGAAAACAAAGCGGATTTCGATTCATCGATATGAAAGACAAATCAAGATTGAGTGAGTTTCTATAAGAACTACTTACACTGTTAATATCCAAAATCTTGCGAAAAGATAAGCATGAACGAATATTTACTAACTAACGCAATGATCTCATTGTCATGAAATAAATATTTTATATATCGTTTCCTTTGTTCTTATTTGGATTGTTCTATGAAAAGTTTCAGGTGTATTAGCAGTATAATATGACTGTCTATAACAAGAGAATGTGGTCACCAGGTTTACGTCGTACTTGCATATATATTTCAGTACGTACGTAGACAGTAAAAGCACAATAATAGAAGCAAACTCAATGGTGAATTTTCTCGTGTGAGATTTACCAATATTTTCAATTGTACCAGAAGTTTATAAAAACTTTAATTTCAAAATGAAGTACAAGGTAAGAATAATTTAAACAAATTTTATATATGGACTATATAATACTTTAAAGAAAATGTTTGTGTATGTAAGAAACGTAACTTCCATATATGGACCAAGAAAGCAGAAGGGATTACATCTCTGGCGAGCACACTTCCGGGGCAAGGAAAGGAAATCTACTGACCAGGCCAAAGTTTAAGAACCATTCCGGTTTTCGTCTACTGACACTGAGGGGAAACACTGAAATATTTCAGTCAATATGTAGAGTATATCGCTGTCGTAATTTTAAATGGAAGTTGTGTCAAGAATGCGTCACTACTGGCTTGTTACATAACACGTGAACTGTAAATACAACGGCCAAACCACCGTTTGCAAGGTCGTAGCATGGTGCAGTGGTAAAACATTGGCTTACTGAATAAAAGTGCGGGTTCGAATCCCTGCGGAGGTAAGATTTTTTCTTCTTTTTTTATTTCAAAATATATTTATACATGTTCATATTAAATAATTTCTTTATTGCATTTTTCGTAGATTATCTTAAATTAGTGACAATGAGTTAGTGAGGTTAGGTAAGGTTAGTTTTGTTCTCATAACGTAACAGTTCTTGACGCAACTTCCGTTTATAACCCCGACAACGATACGTTCGTGTCAGTATGGCCGTCAGCAAAATTTGAACTTGATGGCCTCAGTGCCCGCGAACTCACAGCAATCGGGTAAAAAAAAAAAAAAAAAGATGGGATTGTTCGTAAAGTACCATGAATAAAAATAGAGATACTACTTTCTGTATTTCTTCAATGGATAAATAAATTATAGCACTTTTTAGATGCAAAAGCTTTTCGTAAACAACAAATACCAAAGTGCACGGAACATTACAATAGCCTGGGTAATGACTATTGCATCATTAGTCATTACCCCATACTACTGTTACATACCCTTATCTCCCACAATAATACATTTACGAAAAAAAAACTGACTTCACAAAAGTATTTCTCGTAAAATTCTAACCAAGAATGACATATTACACGACCCCCTTCCTATTTAAGAAAATCAATCGACATTCAGTATGGTGGACTTGAAAATGGCGGCCATACCCTCCAACAGGTATCGCCTTCCACCAAGTACCTATTACTGTGTATTTCTTCCATTTCCTTCAGTAATTTAAGAACATAAGGGTATTTTCACACTTTTTATTCACTTTCAACAGACAGAATTTGACTTGAATATTACCGACCCACCGTAGCTCAGTGGTAGAGCGTTGGCGTAGCATTCGGGAGGTCGTGGGTTCGATCCCAGCGGCTGACCATCCTAACTGAAGTTTTTCCAGGGGTTTTCTCAGTCACACCAGGCAAATGTCGGGATGGCACCTTCAACATAGGTCCTGGCCGACATCTTCCTGAATCCCTTCCCTTTCCCTTCCCCTATCATGGCCTGAGCCTTAGATGCCTAAAGGCCATAAATGAAATTCATATTGACTTTAATATCATCGATATCTCCCACAGTAATTGCACTCGAGTGGTCAAAATTTGTCTGCTCACATATTTCTACATTCTAATCATGACGGAACAAGAAATATATTTTCTTCCCCATCAGTATGTTTGCTTCTTAGAAATGTGAACGCCCGTCTAGACTAGAACCATCGCCAAAAGAATATCCTCTGCCTGAGCATTGTAGGCGTTGTTGGCAATGGTCTTGTTGATGAAGGCAAGGATTATTTTCAGAAGGAATTGCGATCATTGAACGCCCTCAAGACAACGAACGTCTTATCGCAGTATCGACAGAAATTGTCATTGACTCATAACGTCATCATTGCTTATATAATGTATCTGTTATCCTTCCAACTACTATTCTTGTTGTCTATATATTAGAGTAAGAGAAGGTGCCAAAATCATGTAGGGGTTTACTGTTACTGTAAAGAAGAGCAGGTCTTTCAAACCCTGAGAATAAAAAAGAAAAAGTCTAACCTGACCATTAGCCTGTGCTTTCGCACATAAAAATACTGCGTGTGGTAACAATTTTCTAGGAAACTACAAAGAAAAAAAAAACTATAGTATGAACCAATGACCTCTATCTAAAAGCGATACTGGACTCATTGCAGTCATTGAAAATTTTATGAATATTATGAAGCCAGGGAGCCGAGAGAACACGTAATATCGTTTGTCCACTTCCAGTCTAAACCAATATGGACCATATTTTCGGTTCTAACCCAGTTTTTTACACTTGATATCTCTGTGTGGCCCGGTTTTTTTTTATTTATGTCTTAATTCTTGCAAAAAAAAGTAAACCTTATTTTCAGTATTTACTATTTTTTGCAGTGTACGGTATACTATTATTTGAATAACTTAGGAATTAAGGCTTAAATCAAAAAATGGGCCACACAGCGGTGAGAAGCGTATAAAACTGAGTTAGAACTGAAATTTTGGGCCACATTGGATTAGACTGGAAGTGAACAAATGAGTTCAAATATTTGCTCTGGCGTCTATCTTTCGACACTCCAGCTCGATAGCATGAAGAAAGGCAAATATAGGATGTGATAGATGTGATATTAAGACTTAAGAGAACTCCCTTTCGTAAAATTTCATAAAGGCAGTTTTGCAGTGAGTGAGTGCGTGGAAAGTCGAATTAAAAGTGACTTATTTTCTTTCTAAGGATAATTTTGGAGTTTTGATGGACCTTCTATTCGTTGCACCTTTTATTCGCTCTCGGAACACTAACTGAAACAAAGGGAGGAGGTAATTAGTGAGGACATTACCATTCATTATGCTATAATTTAAAGAAATCTAAGGTCGGAAAGTCTACAGTTGAGATCATTTAGTTGAAGGTACGAAAGGTTAGTTTTGGGTAGGTGATATAAGGGATGATGTCTATAACAGCCTATACGTATGAAGAAATTCGTGATTTTATCCAACTTCAAGAGAGGTTGGTGAAAATTTTAGAAAAGGGGATACTTAGGAGGGACAGGAGCCAGTTTCTTTAAGAATATAGAATATTATTGGGGAAAGAGGCTATTAGTGATTCCCCTGGGGGGGGGGGGGTCACCTCTCCAAATTCTTAAGCGCCCCTAACTAAATTTTTTCGGTCAAAAGTCGAAAGAAACCGTGCAAAACTTCACTTAAATTTTGACTTTACACACCCCGAAACCGAAAATCCTAGCGGAATCCCTGGAGGATATAGTCGAAGACAGTGAATATAAGAAAGGGGTAACTTATGCGTGGTTGGGTTCAATTATAGTTATAGAATACGGTATCGCTATCTTAATTAGTGTAATATCACCCTGTAGAAATGTACTCTCAAAAAGAAAGGAACAATTTATCCTGACCAGGGATCGAACCGTGTTCTCTTACGCGGCAAGCTGATGCTCTACTTCCTACGTTACCGAGGCAGCAGGGTAGTAATGATTTCGAGGGGTATTTACAGCATACATCATTATAAAATCGATTATGACCATCATGACAGTTTCTGTCGATACTTCAGTGAGACTCTATGTGTTGTGGTTTTGACATTTGTTTATAAATTTTTATATTTGTAAACTTTCTCCCTCCAGAGATATTGAGCCTCCAATTTTCATAAAATACGATTTTTTATTTTATTTTAAAAATTCATTAAAAATAAAGGATCACACAATAGCCTTCATGTACACATTCAAAAGATTTTAATATGTAATAGCGAACAAAAAAAAAAAAAATGAAATTGAACTTCCGTGCAAAACAGCACCCTGAAAAAAGCCATTTTTTTTTTATTTCAGCAATCAAATTTGCATACTATTTTGACCAGTTAGATTTTGTTATAGGCTTGTCATGCAGAGAACTAAAATTATCAGGCAGACTTTAAGTGAAATAATGCTTTTTGTTTAAATGTCCACCAGTCCACAGATATTTCATTTTCCGTAAATATCTGCAAACACAATTTTTTGGTATGTGACGCAATACAAAAATGGCTCCCATTAATCAATCGGTTAGGATAAAAATAAAATAATACCCGTTTTGAAATATTTTTATATAAGGCTTAGGAATATTAATATATATATTAAAGATGTCAGGCAACCATGCTGGCCGATTTCAGACCATCTGATTAACCCAATGGCTTCTTGACCAGATCTGAAACGGATCATTCGGGTCAAGTTTTGGACCGGGTCTACACTTCAGATCCGGTCTGACCCGGTAACCCGGAGGACAAAACAGTACTTAATTATTTCCTTGCGTTTGAACATTGTTCCTTTCACGGGTGACCAGGACTGAAGATGATACCCCACGAAGAATATAACACCCAAATTACCAGTTAATGATATTTCCCAGATCGGGTCAAATTTCGGACTGGCTCACCTATGTTAGGGTCCGGCCGGGTCACCAAACGTGACCCGGTTTCATCTCTGTCTTGATTTTGACTCTTATTTTCTGGGATTGTTTACTCGCATTGAGAAACAAAATCAACTTTCTCAGGGGGGCAAACATATGCTCTTTCTAATCACGTTGCTTTGAAAATTATTGCAGAAGCTCTCGCTTTTGCAAAAACCTGTTAAAAGTACCTCATTTTCACGTTTTTCACAAAATTTCAGAGTGAAATTATAAAGTAATGAGACAAGCTTATAAGCTGAAACCATATATTTGAGAACAAGGTTATGTTACGAAATAATAGACGAAATTTCATTATTACATAAGCCACATAATTGTTTCTTCGAGACATCGTGTTAAAACGAGAACTTCGAAATTGTTTTTAGCGAATTCATGTTTTAGTCCGCTTTGCGACGTTTTACGTACACCACTGATGAAAAATAAAAATCCTCGTTAGTTTCACTGGATAGATCGGAATAAGTTGTAGAGCCCCCCCTCTATATAATCGCTAAATTTCATTTGTTTTGCTCAAATAAGCTAGGATATATTTTCACTCGGAAGTTGCAAATTTTTTTTTTTTTTTTTAATTACATCATAAAACGGTGCCAGACCGTATTGACATAGTCTTGGAAATACAAGTATACATACAAATAATGAAAAAAGTACAAATAATTTAAAGGAGAATTGAAATATGGATTAGGTCACAGAACATATGAATTCTTCGATCTGCTTACACAGTACTCATGAAAAATACGTAGATGTATTCCATGTTAAGCGTTTCTAGATATATTTGTTCTACCAGGATGCATTGTATGTGTATTTATGTATCTGTGCTATATAAATCTAAACTGTTAGATAACTCTACCTCATATTTTGCATGGGCTTTTCTCTTGACTATTGAAAGACCAAGCGATATGTCTTCTTCCGATGCGTAGATTCAGATATTGTAGTTCATGAACGACCGATCAGGAACCTTGTTGGATCTCACATTCGCAGAGTCAGACCCATCTACAACACACTTTGTATTGGTCCTTGTCTTTTCTCCTTTCCTCTCCTTCCAATGTATACACACGTTCCAAGTTTGTTGGGAACACTATAAAATAATTTGTCATTCACCAAAGGCATATTGCTAGACCTATCTTCATCAACTTCTGCTTTGGCCTTTCATTTGATTATATAAAGATCGTAAACTGGCTGACTTCAATGTATATAAAACAAAGAATCAAGTTTCTCAACAGAACCACCAGAAACAGTCATCAAATCTGCTCCGTTAAACTTATGTGTATCAAATTTTGCATGAATTCATCACTTGAGTGGGCTACATCAGGTCCTAAGTTGTACACTACATACCCATAACTCGTGATATAACTACCAAATGGTTCTCAAATTCGCACAGGATCACTATTGTTCACCATACATTTTTATACTCACATAAACGGAAGGACATGGGACCTAGTATGGTATAAATAAAGGAGATACAGAAGTAATATTTTTTGTCATTAAAAAGAACTTTTCTTGACATTGTGTTTGTGCTATCTGTACAAACATCACCAATGACAATTAGTCTGGAACATACACACTGCTGTAATGATAGTCCACAAAAAAGTGTGCAAAGCACACCTTCTCTGTACGCCATTCACAGCGAATAACTGCTGTTCACACTTATAACAATGTCCGTTCAAATTCTTGAAGCAGTAATCAGTTGTGTTCTCAAAATGGTCTTCATTTCTTGCAGCTAATCCAGCCAAAACTCATCCATGCTGATGTGCGGGCTCAAATCGTGGAGAAAGAAACTGTTGAAATGCCAACGACTGTAATTTCAGAATGTTATCTCGCTGCTGCAAGGTGCCAGCCGACTGGTGGAAATCAATGTCACGCGATAACTCACGTATCATATATTTATACATGCGGAAAAATTATCGATCGAGAGGCTGAAGTTCATATGTTGTATTTGCTGGTATTATCTTTATCGTCAGTTTGGCAGGGTCGTTATGTTGTGCTTCAAGAATTTCTCTAATATTTTCTGTTTCGTTATGGACGCAGTAGGAGTCTAGAAGAAGCAGATTTCGTGCACTTGAGTATGGAAGGAAAGCTTCTCTTAAGAATGAAGAGAATAACATTTTTGTCATCTTTCCAGACGAATTCCATTAAGAACTAAATTTTCAGGCTTGAACATCTTCTCTTCAACCATATTACTTATGCCAGTGGCTTCATAAAGAATTACAAATAATTTTGGCATTAGTTTACCTGATTTAGACACTATGGGCATGATAGTGTACGAATATGTGGTTGCACTCTTCGACTGTACGGCAGCCTGTACTCCAGATGTACCTTTAACTTCCAGTGTTCTTCCCATTGGCATGTCTTTGTTGAAACCACATTCATCCGCGCTGTGTATGTGATTATCACCAAAATTGTTCATGATTAATTGACATTCATGTTTAAAATCCTGAATTACTTGATCATGATGAACTTTATCTCGAATTTGTCGGTTTGTCACAAACGCTGTAATTTTACTGCTCACTATGTTATAGTTTTTTTAAGACGATGCAGCCAACACAAACTTGCTTTGAACATATCTTCGCCTATTTGTAACTCACGCGCTTTCTTTGTTGCATTTTTTTGCAAATCACTGTCCTTCACTATATGATTCACTAATCGTCGCTGGTGGAAGTGTTCAAATGTGCACTTATTCACTTCCTCCACCTTGTCCCTGAATGCTTTTTCACGTTCAACAGAGGCCTTCATTCTGTACAACTGTCGTTCACTTGTTAACCATGTAAAACTATGTTTCATCGAGTTCCATGAAATATTCTGTTTGTGGTGTTTTGGTGTTCCTGGAAGCAGCCAATAATTCACGATTTTCACATTTTCTTCAAAAGCTATGTATCTAGGTTTTTTTTTTTCGGAGATGGGACATACGAGTCTGGTGAATCACTAAACTCTTCATCAGAAGAAAACTTTGAATCTGGGAATTTATCCTCTGAAACACTAGACAAATCAATATCTTGCGGTGGTTCAGTGTGGTCAATATCTAAAGTTAAGTCTCTTTCTGCAGTTTCTGACGTATAACTTTTGAGAATCTCGTACATTTCCTCAGCTACTTCTCTTTCTGCTTTAGGAACAGTAGACGCTTCGTAACCCTCTTTCTTGCATTTGCTACGAGTATTAACGAAACGTTTAACGCATTCATAGTCTTCCAACAAACACTGATTTTTCACGCCCTCAATGTCAGAATAGCGAAATGCTTTCTTATGTACTGAAACCTGCTTTTCTGATTCAGCGCATCTATTGTAACTCCCCACGTACTGGCGTTTGCTACCATACCACAGTACCTGATTGTCTATACAGCGCTCGATTTGTACGGTCCAGCCAGGGAGTCAAATACGGTATTCCGTATGTTGGTGAAAGTCTTCTCTCTCTATTTACATTGATTAAATAGATTACTACGTCCATGCAAAGTTCATTCGCAACCTAAACAACTAAAAACATACACTTTTAATACCGTGTTTTTCTCATCAAGTAATAACGATTGCCTTGTCCAAAAAATAAATAAATAAATAAAAAATGAATAACCAAAACTGACTACGACAGTAAGAGACAACTTATACTGTCCATATGCTCCAGATGAATCGAAATTGGAGATCTGGTACACCCAACGTAAACCCAAATTCAAGAACGAATGTCGATTTCATGTTACTGTAAAAGAAAAACATGACTTCTATCTTACAATTTTTATATCCAAATTATCTGAAATGCCCACCTAGATTGTCCAGCAGGAAAGTATTTTTAAAATTACGTTTCAGAAGTTTCCGCCCTGGTTGTATCGCTTTTTAAAAACATTTCGAGAATATTTTCTGAATTAGCTATGCTGTATTTCCACAATCCACTCGTACGATATTTGAATGTCTTTTTTAAAAACGAATTGATCAAATTACTATTAGTATATGTTCGAAATATTCGTTGAGTGTTTTCGCTCTAATCTTTGGTCTGGTTTTTGGCAAGAGTTCTGATGTGGTTCTGGATGAAAATAATATTGATAAAATGGATTACTACAGAAAGAATGAAGGATATTGACAAGAGTACGATATGCAAAGATGCTGATATGGGGTTATTAGGAAGATGAAAACTTAAGTTTTCATTTTTTAACCAATGAAATAGTAAGGCGTGTTTCCAAGATATTTAATCCATTCGAGTACCACATCCCATCAACTCAACCGGGAATCACTTTATGATAAAACAGACTTGAGAAACGTATTTCCGGTACAATTCTAGCCCAGAATGACATATTACACGACCCCTTTCACATTTAAAACATCAACCGATATTCAATATGGCCGACTTCATGATGGCGACCATGATGGTAATTATCCACATCGATAGGACACTCACTATACACAGTAAAAAATAGCCGTGTTAATTCAACAAAATGTGGTGTACCAGCGTGACTACCACTTTTGTGTGTTAAATCAACACAACACGCTGTGTTGATTTCGTTACTGGGAGAAAAAAGTTACGGCTGCAGGTAGATTTGAACACGAGTTGTTCAGTTAGAAGTCGAGCATCTTACCGACTTCGCTAAATCGTCAGACGGAATAAACACTAGATTGAAACAATATAGAGGATAAAAAAATGTTGCTGAACCCCTAACAGAAACGAAGTTACTCTCACGATTTATGGGATGATTTAATCACTTTTCGTTGGTCAATTAGGGATCACAATCCCCATTTATTAAGAATATGTTCAATTTCTATGAAAGCAACCGCAGCATTTGACATGTTGTTACGATAAGAACGCAGTTATGTTGCTTAAGTGTTTGACTGTCGCCATCTTACTTGCTTTCATGGAAATAGAATATTCTCAATGAATGGGAATTCTGGTTCTCAATTGACAAATAGGAAGTGATTAAACCATGGGATAAGTCGTGCAAGTAACTTAGTTTGTTTTGGGGGTTCAACAACATACATTTGATCCCATACGCTGTTTAAATCTATATTGTAGTCGTTTAATTCAAAAGTTATTCAGTAAATATCGTTTGTATCTAGTGCCTTTTCTGTCTGACGATTTAGCCAAGTCGGTAAGACGTTCGACTTCTGACTGAGCAACCCCTATTCAAATCTCACTGCAGCCGTACTTTTTTTCACAGTACCGAAATCAACACCGTTTGTTGTGTTGATTTAAAACACAAAAGTGGTAGTCACGCTGGGACACCGCATTGTGTTGAATTAACACAGTTATTTTTTGCAGTGTGCTTAGGAACAATTTGAATATATTTGGTTTTCATTTGTGTTGTTATTTCAAAAGGAAATCGGTGTCTTTAGGCTACTGCATTAATTACCCCATACTAGTATAAATTTGAATTATCTCCGAAAATTATATATATAGAGAGCAAAACTGACTTCAGAAACGTATTTCCCGTAAATTTCTAGCCCAGAATGACATATTACACGACCCCCTTCCCATAAAAAAATCAACCGATATTCAATATGGCCGACTTCAAGATGGCAGCCATCATGAACATATCCTCCAACAGGTATGTGTCTGTCACCCAGTACTAATTACAATATATTTGCTTTAAATTTCTTTCAGTAATTTAAAATCGCAGCTGTATTTCCGGAATTTTTGTTCAGTCTTCACAGACGAAATCTGACTTTTGTATCATCGATATCTCCCAAACCAATCGCCCTCGAGTGGCCAAAATTTGCATGTGCACATACTTTCACATTCCAATCAAGATGGAATAAAAAAAAATATATAAGTTTTTTCTGACTCATCAGTATGTTTGCTTGTGAGATTCAAGCAGGGAGACAGTTTTCAATCTCTTACCCTGGTGGCTCGCACTTACGTGTGTATGTGCTTATACACAAGGGCTTTTCAAGGGCTAGCTCGCTGTCACGCACTTTGAAAGTAGATATGTCTCTGCTCATACAGAGAATACATTAGTTGCTCATAAGCAGTGAATAAAAACGTTATACGAAAGGATATTTTTCAATATGAGAGAAAAAAATAATGTAAAGCATGGGGAAACTACTTTCCCGAAATTGCCCTATTTGCGATTTATAAGTGGTTAGGAGATTGATTAAATCTTTTATTAAATGTAGGACATATCATTGAATATATTTTTAGAATTTGTGAATATTAATTTAGCTAATAAAAATTATTACTTTTCTATTATTGATTGATATTGGACTTTTGCTCTCTCTTCCCCCCCCCCCCCCCCCCTAGCGTAGCTACAAATTCGCCAGCGTTTTCCTCTAGTAAAATAAGTCTTTCATCATTTCTTGATGTAGCTTATTTCAAAACACTATTATTTATATTTGTTCGAGGAGAAAGAAAATGAAATTTTAGACTCCATTGTACAGCAAATTAAGGTTAACTTGCGTAATTTTGTGAAATGCTTTTTTTTGTTGGAATCAGAAAGTAAAATAAAATTCGAGCCCCTTTTTATACAATGTGAAATTAGATTTAAATTTAACTTTATTAAAAAAAAATGAACAAAAAATGACTACTCATTTGTTGATGCCACGATTCGATAGTGTTCATTGAACACTTATGGATTGCAGAAAATAGGAAGTGTGGGTCATTTTGTCAGAGTCGTGAAGATATTTTTATTGAAAAGGGTGTGTTAGGTTATATTTTATGTAAAGTTCAAACATGTGGTAGAATATATTAATGTTTATTCCGCTATTTCCTGTTGAATATATAAATAAATTAAAATTAAAATTAAATGTAGAAGTTATTAACAGTCATGTGGTTAGACATTTTACAAATTCCCAGTAGTATTCAGAAACATTTATTTATTTATTTTTAATCTTTAGTGACTAGCACGGTACTAACGAGTGATTACCAATGATTTTTAATCACTCGTTAGTACAGGGCTAGTCACTTCAAGAAAAACATATCTGAATAGAGCTGTTAATGTCATCATCTGAAAATCTTACTTTTAAAGATCCTTGTTAATAACTGTACATAATGTCCTTTTGTAACCTTGAAGAACTTATCTTTCAGATAATGTCATTAGTATAAACAAAACCACAGGGCGTATACTTATTGACACAATGATGCAATATCTTGAAGAAACAGTATCGGATATGTCTTGTAATCCTGGTGCAGGACAACTAAGCTGGAAGGTATATTTTATTGAGTGAAATAGACCGATTCGTGATTTATTGGTTGAAATCTTTAGTGACATGACGAAATTTAAAAAAGTATCAGCAATGGATTCTGAACCTACAGGTTAGTTGTGTTGTTTGTGGCGAACTTATGTTAAAAGAATCCGATGTTGGAACTTATTTAAGTACTACTCTTCTGCAACATTTTCTTTTTCTTTTGCATGTGTGTGTGTGTGTAAGTGTTATTTGAGTTTTGTATTACTTAACTATGTTGTGTACCTTTATGACTATACTTCAATATTCTGATGGTCGTCATCTTTGCTAAGGTTAGTGATGTTTCAAAATGAAATAACAGTGCATGATTGGAAATTGCTCACAGTTATATAATTCTTCAAGTTCTCCGTGACCCTGCCTTAGAGGTCTTAGACCCTGCCATGGAATATGATACTAGTATCCCCCCCCCCCACACACACACACACAAATTTATATTTCTATATACAATTAGATTTTTTTCGGAACCAAATCCAAGCTTTTTCTTAGGTAAATTGTTGAAAAAATGTTATAAAAATATTTATCAATGAAGGGGGCCTCCCTCTCTGTGGATTCACCACTGCTACAGGCACTTCAAGTTAAAGAACGTTTTTTCGATTAACCTGTTAACAATGTTCTCATGTGTGTATGGTTCAAAAATATAGATATATAAAATCCCTAACGAATAATGTCGGGCTGTCTGTCTTTCCAGCCGTTTTTAATGCACCTCCTGTTAGCCTAGAAAACTGGAGTTTGGCTTGAAGATTCGTGGGTAAATTAGAATTATGGGAATCTTTTTTTTAAAAAAATGCAATTTTACTGTTAAGAACCACAACAAGACCCTCGAGCCCGGGTATCGAAAATCCGCTTCTTGTCCCAGATAGCACAGTAAACTTAAAAAAAGTTTGGCATTGTAAATCTTCAAACTTGCTAATGCTTGTACTAAAGTTGCTAGTTCCCAAATGGCAAATTTTCTATATACCCGTCTTTTTAAAACGTTGGTGAGCCAACATCAAGCCTGTGGAGGAAAAAAAAAATCAACTGTCTGCAGTGGGGTTCGAAGCTAGAATTTTTTTATTTGTTTGTTTTCCGTCACGGTAACCACTACACTATCGCGCCATCTCCTGACTACCTTGTAATGTAGTTTACTAGTTCTTTTATGTTACGAAGACTGTATATGAAGTAAAGGAACAGTGATATAGCTGATTTTATCCTGTGTTAGAGCTATGAAGCTTGCTTCGTTAACTTTTCACAAGTGCGCCTCCTCAGGAAAATCTTTCTGATGTGTACTTTACTGTTTATTTATAAGTACGAACTAAAAAGTAAAGTTCTTTAAAAGAAAAAATCTTTATTGAACCCCGGTTCCCCAGTTAATTACCCAACACTTTGATACCATAATTTATTTTTCACGTAGCTAAGCAAATTACTAATAGACACAATGGAAGTTTATCTCAATTTGATCCGGCTGGATTGTTATTGCTAATTTTGCCACATCTCTGCAGCGAACTTAATATGACAAATTTGTAACGGTAAACAAAAATCAAGTCTCATGCACAGAGAAAAATCCTTGTTTGCGGTTAACAAAAATATGTTCAAATAGAGCCCAACCAAAGTTTTATTTGCTTTAAACAAAAGTTTTTTAGACGAATTTGTCGCCTTAAGCGGGTTTAAATTCCTTTTACATTACTTATTCGTTTTTACTGAAAATACTTGATCCGACTGATTTATCCTAACTCCTAAGTTAAAATCACACACAAACATCCCAACCCTAGACGGAGCCCGCGACGCTTGTTGGCTGACGTTAAATGGAGTCAGCTCATATAGAAAAACATAGAATTTAAAATTTCCAACGTTATAACTGCATAGCAATACAATATTACTGTACTATAATATCTACTGTACGTTTATTAACAATACTCAATCTTGCATTAAAGCGTTTCTTCGTATACCCGTTAATTACCAGAGTCACAAATACGTTCTAAATCTGAGAATCTGCTTGGTTTACTAAGATTTTTGTTTGTTCCATTAAACAAACCAACTTTGTTCCATTATACAAACTAAGTTTGTTCCAAACTCATTATTTCGATGTTACTCATTCGTTTGTGCCAAGCACATGAAATATTCAGAAATAAACCAGATTTTAACCACAACAAAATACTCCAGAATTGTTAACTGATGATCTAAATTCTGTAATTGACAAACAATAATATTCTTTTTCGTAAAATTAATTAAACAATTAAAGTTTCAAGATTGGCTTTTATATAATTACAACGAATCAGGTCAGTCATGAAGTGTGGCGTCGTAGAAAATTTGGAGTCGACCTCAATTCCCGATTTAATTTTTATGTACAATTTTCTGGATCGGTATACCAAGCTTCGTTCCTTAAACGTAAATTTTGATGCTTATAGTATGATTACATTTTTTACTAATATAAAGCTTGGTGTATTATTTCTTCGTTACTAGAAATGCGCGTAAATAAAATATAAATGAAATCGGAACTTCGCCGTCTGTGGTCTAAGCTCTACAGAAGTTGGAGAGATGAAGTCTCTCGGTGAGAAGATAGGAAAGGGGTCGCCCAGGGCCTATATTCTGGACATCATCCCGATGGTCGTCTGGTGCTGCTAAAGACCCTAGCTACTACCTTCCTATCCATATCGGAAAGTGCGCTCGCCAAGGGACGTTATCCCCCGACATGTGACGGGCTGATGTCACAGCTGCTAGCAGATCCCATAGCAAATGACCTTTAAAACTCCTGAAAGAATCACAAACTGTACAGTATTTTTTTCCCCTTCAAGTCATGCAGCTTTTCTTTCATTTGTTATACAATGAGTGGTAAGAAGAGATCGCATTACTGATGCAAACACTGGCGTCTGTTCCTACATAAATAACTTGTTATTTCGTTCAAGACGTCAAAACAAGATTCTTCAATCCAAAACAGAATCATCAACTCTTGCTAACAGAATAAAGGAACTGGTATCTCGATTACATAACTGACTTCACTCCTACATAATCGAGAACAGGGTGATGATAAGTTTTCTTTCCTTTTGAAACAGATCCGCCAAATTTCGTCTTTAATTTCACTTTGTTTCTCAATCCATCTGTAACGCAGACTGGCGCCTCAACTATAACAGATAGAGGGAAACTAATTACAGATTTTAGTTCAGAGATCTCGATTTTCTGCCATTTTATTTCTTACTGTAAGACCTATGCATCTTCTCGCTGCAGTATTATTCCTCATTGGGTTAGGTAGGTTAGAAAAGTCAGGTTCGGAAATATCATCATCATATTCAGCCATTTTCTATCCACAGCGGAATGAAGGTCTTCCCTTTTCATTCCACATATCTCGGTTTGCTGCTGTCCTCATCCATGTAGCTCCTGAAAAACGCTTGATTTTATCTACCCATCTTACATTTGGACGTCGTCTCGGTTGTTCCTTTTCTCTAGGAATACAATTGCAGTTCATTTCTCGTCCACCATTCATCGTCTAGCTATGCGACCGGCCCATCTCCACTTCATCTTCTTCGCAGTTTTGATTATATCTTCTACCTTTGTTTGTCCGTGAATCCATGCATTTGTCTTTCTGTCCTGTCCAAGAACTTTTTAAAGACAACATTTCCTCTCGTTCTATGACGTCAGGGAATGAGTTAACGTTCCAAGATTTGAGGACACCACGAACCATTGTGAACTAAAGAAAGGAATGTAAAAAGAAGGAAAGTGTGTCGCAAATTCTACTGGAATTCAGCAGAAAACACTTACATACTTAGAAGAATACATGTCTAAAGCGAAATACTATCAACATGGGAATTTACGATGAGTTGAATTGGCATATGTTTTTTGGTTGTGAGATGCCTAAAGGCTACAAATTTAGAAAATCAAATTTTCAGAGATATTTGCGAAGTAATAACAACCATATGCAACCAGAACTATTTGGGCGATCTTTGGGGCCCGGACATCTTCCCAAAATCATATTTTTATGTGAAAGTACACTGTAAAAAGTGGAAACACGAAATGGATGAAAGTAACTCCGCTTTATGGCGAAACAAAAGTCGAAAATTAGCGTTTTCTTGAATTTACTCTTAAATGTGGATATAGTGTAAGCCCTTTAGTGGAAAGACTGGTAACATTAACTCCATTTTAAAGTTTAACATTTTCTTTGTAATGGCTTAACGTTAACTGAAAATTGGCTGAAACTGGCCAAAGTGTTTCGTCGGTGAACGTTCGACTTATTTTACGCTTAAAATTCGGCCATTTTCTGATCGTAGTGTAAGCTAAACTGGCCGTTTTGAGGTTACGTACTTTTGTGGATGAAGTTTAAGCTTTGGTTGGAAATTTTATAAACCAATAACAGGAGTAAAGTTACTTGCTTGTCACTGAACGCCCCACCATTTTGAGTGTTTATGTTGCTTTTACACTGTGAACAGTAAACAGTTAACTGGTGGATCGAGAACGATATGATTGCATTGGTGGAAAGAGGTATTAAGTTGGGTATAAATCTTTACACAGTAGCAAACGTATTTCTCTTTTTTTCTCCAGACATTCCTCGTAGTAAAATCTACAACATGTTAATCGTTAACCTCCTGCGCAGTAAAATCATAGCTATGAATATCACTCGGAAAGCCATAAACCCCAATTGCCTTCGTAGCTAGGTGGCAAGAGCGTCTGACCAGTGTGCTTGTGGACCCTGGATCGAAACCCGACAACTTCAGCTTTTTTTTTTTAATTTTAAAGGAATATTACCTTTTATTCTTTTCTACTTTAAGAAATGCTCTGCTTGAATGAAATACGTTGGAAAAGTCACACACACACACACACACACACACACACACACACACACACACACACACACACC
>JAGDQP010036540.1:0-19016 GCA_022664845.1 Lepisma saccharinum | reverse complement strand
ATGGGTCGAATATCAAGACGGTCCAGACGGAATCGGAACGGGTGGAAACCCTGGTACCAAGATGTATGTAATATGTTCTATTCGTACTAAAGATTAAATGCTTAAACCTGAGAGATACGTGTGTGAGTATCTTGAGTGCATACTCACTGTTAAGTTATTTCACATATTCTCTTGTACGGGAAGCTCTGTCAAGTTTCGTTCCTTTTGGGTAGTAAATCCTAAAGAACTGGAGTATTTTGACGGTCCACGAGAGGAGGGGAATTCTTCTTCTATGATATTGCATGATTGCTGCGCGGCGTTGTATTTGTAGCATAATTGGACTTGATAAGCGTGTTCCGGCTGAAGTGATGAAGCGGATATATTATTTACCGAAGAGAAGAAGAGCATATCCGGCTTATTTCATTACAAACCACTATATAAAACTAAACATGTGGAAGCCGAGAGTTCCTCATGTAAGGGGTCGTCGCCCTTTCTCCCCTTAGTGGTTTTCTCTCGCACCCCAAAACAGTAGAGGCACCTGATCTCCGAAGTTTTCCAACGCAACTACGGTATACAACTACGTAATGATGGGTAAGAACGCTCCCTATAAATCAATTTTCCAGAAATCGATTCCTATCTAAGAAGCTTCCTTACACCCCAGAAACAGTAGATTCGGCCGATTTTATTAAAAGCATGAAGTGCAATGTCCACATGAAATCAGAGTAGCGGCATGCAGAAAAATCCTCCTGTCGCGCCTCCCCCCTAAATGAGTTATCCAAAACTTGTACCGAATTGGAGGCACTGGAGATAGCCAAAAATCAGAACTATGTTACACTGAAGATGCTTTATCACATTTATGTATGTATATGAACTCTTTGCGGATGTTATTTGTCTTTTTGCTTGCAATGGAAGTAAAGTAATCAAGAAAGGAAGTACACATAAACGATCCATTTCATCAACGAACAAATTGACAATATCTAAGCGACCGATTTCTTCAAAAACAAAAATAAAAGGTTGATAGTCCAGATAACAGGGCTTCCTGTAAATTTTTCTCGTGTGTCCTAGGCTATTGCTTCACCGTACAAATCCTTAGCTATCCTAAATTATTATAACTTTCGTTACCTCCTAGACTATTTTCACTCTTACAATATGTCTTACATGTGACAAATCACATATCTCACTTGTTCTAGTGGTTACGGTTGCGGATTTCGGACAGGCCCTGAGAAAGCACGTAGGTTCGAGTCATGCTGCCAGCCATGATTAATGAGGTTTTCCTGGATTTTCTTCAGCTTCACCAGACGAATGTCGGTATGGTATCGATCAAGGGTCCTGTTTACCTTCTTCACTCCTGATTCAGAATGCTTACCTAGGGACGTCATTCCTCAGTCGTGTAAGGGATTTAGGCAATACAGCTGCCTGTAAGTCTCATATACAGAAAAGTGGGGGAATCGCACCCAGTTTGGGAAATCAAATTACTCGGAAAGTACGAATGTGGAATCAACCCTTATAGTGTAATATTCTAGAGCTGTGACTGGGCATTCAACAAGGAAACCGGGAAAGGCATTCGCGCTCTTTCAGGTCTTTTATGTGGAGGAAAGTATTTTCAGCTACTGCGTAATAATTCGAATATGATCTTGTTGTCAGAGTAAGTATTAGTAATAGTTATTTTCTGTATTAGATATTGTTGTGGTTGAACGTATTGATATCAAGAGAGTCAAATGTTTATTAATTTCTTCTCACTTCTGAAAAGTGTAAGGTGAAACCGGTGATTTGTCGGCACTATAAAAGAGGGGCATTGCCGCCCACTGTGGGCGTCATTTCCCCAAGGTAGATGACTATGCCTGACAAGGTACACAAACGTACTCTTTCCTTTTTGTTTACTTTTGATAATCTAAATAGTCGTTAAATTGAGCCAAAGAACAAGTTTGTTACACTTTAGTGAATATTTACAATAATTAAGCACAATGGAAGCTATTTGAAGTTTCAACGTTAATAGTACAATTACCACATTGTTGTACACACAACACTGCCTCTAATTTCTGTAATTGGCCTAAATAATTCGTTATACTTTTAAAATATTACCTCTTTATGTATCATGTGCAAGAATCATAATTTGTTGTTAACTAGACTATGAACCTACAAATTCATATTAAATTTATTACAAAGAGGATAAAAAAGTACGGAGATAGTAAAATTTTCCCTTAAGTGGGCGCTAGTCCCCCACTTTCCTGTACATGTTCATAAATGCAACAGTACCTATTATCGAAATCTTAATATAAAATAAAATACAAAGCAAGTACTTAGCTGCTCAGTTATTTTATAGCTTAAGATCTATTTTCAAAATGTGGTTGGTTTTCTCCACGCATTATTGTACACATCCAGTAGATCGGAAAGGTCATGTTGACGCATGTGAGAACAGAAATAATTTAACCATGGGATTTGAACTGTTGTATAACTCCAACAAATTGGAAAACTGCAACATGATCTGTGGCAACCGAAATAATTTATCATTTTCCAGTATAACGCATTTCAATAAATAAAGATGGAATACGCATAACATACACCATATGATCAAACGTATCCGGACGCCTCGCGAATAGGGTTTCCACCTTTTGATGAATAAAATACGAGATACTTGGCAAAAAATACGGGATAATACCAAAAAATACGGGACAAATCTAAAATAACTTAAAATATAATTAACTACTTTGGCCCTGTACTAGTATATGACTACCCATACAATTTAAAACCTCCATAATAATCAAGAACGCACAAAAGAACGTCTTGCTTGCGAATGCTTACACACCAAAAACACTGGCGGGCGGAAAATTGATATTTCAATTTTATATGCACAGTTGGGGTTGGTATCTACACTGCAGACAAAAAAAAGGCTTGTTTTAATTCAACATTTTTCGATGTTTTTGAGTAACCACCATTTTTTGTGTTGAATCAACACAACAATCTGTGTTGATTTCAGTGATTCAACTTAATAAAGATTGTAAATGCACAGTGTTGATTCACCGAAATCACACAACAAACTGTGTCGATTTAACATAAAAGTTGATGATCCCTCTGAGACACCGAAAAAATGTAACACATCTATTTTTTGTAGTTTGTTATTTAGAGCAGGGTTTCTCAACCTGGGTGTAGCGAGGGAGGGCGAAAAAATAAATTTAGCTAGGGTTTTGTAGGTTAAAACTATTAAATACGAAAGAAAGTATTTTATTTTGTTTGTTGGGTTAAATAATTACTGAAGATAATGTAGTTTACTGAATAGTTTTGGATAATATAATTAGGATATTTACTATAAATACAGAAAATAAATTGTTGTATGTTGAAATGAAAAGCAAATATTACACAAAATAAAATAATTGTGGGTCACCGGTTACAAAACATGGTGAAAGGGGGTCGCTGGCTAGAAGGCATGGTGAAAGGGGCTTGCGGGATGAAAAAGGTTGAGAAACGCTGATCTAGAGCAAACAGAAGTAACGAGTTTCATCTTGGGGCCTGGGAATGTGAACAGAGTCTGCCCGCCAGTCTGTGTAGGAAACAATTTAAAAAAAGTCCATTACTAAGTATTTGTTAAAATTATTGAAATTTTGAAAACATATGTTTGACTTTACTACTTGTAATATGGGACAACCACTGATAATACGGGACGCGTAAATTTCACCTAAAATACGGGACATCCCGTATTATACGGGACAAGTGGCAACCCTACCCGCGAAACGTGTGTTTATCATGAAGGGCGACACATCACTGCCATCTACCTATTGAAACAAACGGTTACCGATCTCAGTAGTCAGTAGACAGCGGGAGACAGCAGGATGGGACGGTATTAGGAACTCACGGACTTTCAACGTGGTCAGGTGATTCGGTGCTACTTGTGTAAGAAGTCTGTGCGCCAGATTTTCACCCACCTGAACATCCCTGTACTGTTTCCGATGTTATAGTGAAGTGGAAACGTGAAGGCATGCGTACAACCTGGTCGCGTGTAGGGCGATCTCCCATGTTGACCTGCACAGTCCGTCAAGTGTTAAAGAGGGTCGTACAGTGTAATCGTCAATCATCCATCGTCACCATCACACAGCAATGCATCAGGATCTACTCCAAGCACCATGACTGTTTGACGCGAGGTGCGGCAGCTTGGTTTCCATTGACGAGCAGCTGGGTTTCCATAAGGCACAGATCACACAGAGGCGCATGCCAAACCTTGCCTCGTGTGGTGTAAGGAGCTTGAAAACTAGAGCACAGAGCAGTGAAAAAGCGTTGAGTGGAGTGGCAATCCGATGGTAGGTCGTGGGTGTGACGAATTACTGATGAACGACATCTATCAGCCTGTATAGTGTAGATTGTGATATTTGGTAGTTGTTGGATTAGAGTGTGGCATATTTCTCCTAGAGAGGGTTTCACGCTCTTGTTGCTTTACATGACAATGTCACGCCACAAGGCTACGTTGACATTTTAAGCACTTTCTTGCTGCCTATTATCGAGGACCAGTTCGGAAACGACCGAGCACTCGTCCATACTGCGGGGATTGTGGGGAGTGGTTTGACGACAACAACGTCCCACTAATAGATTGACCTGTGCAGAGTCCTAATTTCAATTCGATAGAACATCTCTGGAATGTTTTAGAACGTCGACTTCGGGCTACCTTCCGGCACTTAATTGAAAGTTTGCCTGAGCAGGCTGTCATCAAGGATAAGGGTGGGTCAACACCGTATTCACTACCAGTGTTCTTGATGGAGGGCGGCCCAAACTTATACTTCCTGCTCAGGGGTGTCTCCGAATAATATCGATCACATAGTGTATCCTAGAAAACGTTTGCTATGCCCATAGAAATCCTGCTAGCCTCTCACATAAGTTAACGAAACCCTGTATTCATAACTTTCACGTAATAATCCAGTGGAAATCCACATTTCGAGACATTAGTGAACATTATATTCTCCCATGGACATCCCGCAAACGTCTCCTGGAGAATACAGGATCGGGAAGTATGTCACTTGGATGTCTATGGGACGTTTTCGTGCTGTGAGGGAAATATATAAATTACAGATAAACAATAATACTGTTTTATTTATTTAGTTAAGTACAGATAGATAGGCAGACATATATGATTTTCAAGCATTCTACTTTTCCAAAACGACGAAATAAACTTCAAAATATATGAAGTAAATAGTTTGTAAAACGTATATTAAATTACCAGTGAACAATATCAGTGAAGTAATTAAAGTATAGCGTATATCAAAGTTTAAATGTGATACTTTTATCAAAACTGCTTTAAAATCCGAATGTATGTGTATTTTGATTTAAACTACTTAAACAATGTTGGAGTTTGGATAAATAAGTTATCAAAAAACGATTTCGACATTGGGTGAAGTGAATAAAAACGAGAAAATGCTTATACTTGCCTATATTTAAGTAAATACTTGGGATTAAGTGAAGAAAAAGAGTGTATACTTTCCATCAGGAGTAAATACTTGTGATTTGAACGTAAATGCTTCTGTGGTGAGTAAATACTCGGAACTTAGAAGCATTTACTTAATTAAATAAGAGCAAATAAAAATAGCTTGCAAGTAAACTCTCAATTGACGCGAGAAGAAGTAAAAAACTTTTATTCACCTCAGGCGACAGAATACTTTACTCGCAAGTAAACATTTTCGAGTATTTGCTTTTTTTATTTACTTCACCCAATATTGTGAAGAATAGCGCTCAGTTCTGGGAAAATATTCACGGTAAACATTTTTTTAGTATCAAAGTAGTTACTGTTATGTTGACGATAGACTTACGTCATTGCAAAATAAGGTTATTTCCTATTTCAGTAATCAATAACAGCTCTAAAAGGCAATATGGCTTCAAAAAAATAAAAGAATATACGCTTTGCTTCTAAGGTGAGCACTGTCTTACACAAACGTGGAAGTCCCTTTTTGTACATATCTCCTTCAAACAGGTACCTTCACATATAAGATGTTTTTGTTGCATTGAGCGACAAAAGTGTGTCATGAAAGTGATTGAGAATGCTAGTCAGAATAATGATGCCAGAAATTCATGTTTATGCATACCGAAAATCAATTTACATCGAAAATGCAAGAAATTTATTTTTGTTTTCCTCGTTCATATTTTTTGCTCGTTCCGTTCTTACATTTCCTCTTTTATTTTCGTCTTCTTGAATAGTTTTATTTTGGGTTGCTACTGCAATGGAAAAATATTCCAGTTTATGTGTTAAGAAAAGTATAAAAATTCTGTACATTTTGAGCAGACTAGAACATGTATGTGAACTAGATAAGGGACACACGTTCATTCTATTCACGCAACTCAAACCACGTTAGAGACCCGCTGTGAAGCCACTTGCCACTAGTATTGATTTAATGTGAAACATTGCTACTAGGTGGCAGCAGTATTCGTACCTCAAAGATGGCTTTTCCGATGAAAAATACCCATTTCGGTGCTAATATTCTGATATTTCTGATTGTTCTAGTTTGTGTTAACTCTAAGAAAGCTATATTCACTTTCCCCGAGTTCCAGTATAAGGAAACTACAAAAAATGTAAGTACTGATCAATTTTTTACACTTAATTTTTCCTACTCCAAATAATACCATGACCTACTCATATTGCGTTAGGTTGTCTGTTACTTGTTTAGATGGAGGTCTTAATATTTAGTGTAAGAATGAATGAGCCACGCTTTAATTCTTTACAAGCATAGCGAAAGTTAAAAACCATAACAGTGAAATTCCAAATGCAATTGAGAACCATTGTGCACGCACATGGTTCTCTCTCTCTCGTGTTGAGCAACCGGCGTACGGCGTCGATATAGGCTACCAACACCCACTCTTTAAGGACTGACGTCAATCTCTCTTGAGAACCCTTCTCGGGTTCACAACTGTTCAGAAAGTATTCGGAAAAGTGGATGGGGAAGGAAGAAGTGGAAGAAGGAAATTAAAAGGACTCGAAATCTGGATAGAATAGCTAGTGAGAAAATTGTGAATAATAGAATAGTGCAAATATTAACATCAAACGGGTTTCTTTATATTATTCGGTAACTCCAGGCTTAAAGAAATTGAATTATCTTGCTTATAATCGTTAGGTTAGCTTGTCTATTATATATATCTAACTTCCTAAAAGAGAAGAATGAATGAAGGAAAGAAAAATAAAAATAAATGCAAGTGAGGAAAGAAGAAAGAGGAATAGAAAGAAAGAAAGAAAGAAAGAAAACTGAAGCGGCGTGGAGACAAAAAACTCAGTCCAGACAACACAGTTTTCAATGAAATTAGTACTGAGTACAAACATATTTGTTTTACGTAAATTTAGAAGGAGCTTTTAGTAGTTATCTTTATTTCAAAATACTTAAGTGTAAACATCATTGTATTGAGTAGAATAGCCAATAGCAAGTTTGGTTTTAAAAGAATGAACTTGCTATTCAAGTGCGGAAGACTGTCTTAAGAAATACAAAAAATGCTTATAAATCTTTTTCTTTGAGTCAAGGACAGAAAATATATGTGTTCACTAAAGCCAAACACTTTGTGACGTTACCAGTTTGTGTGATTTTTGTGAACATAAATTTTCTGAGTTTAGCTCAAAGATAAAGATTTAAGGTAATGGAAGCAAAGCATGCAAAAAAATGCTTGTGCTTAGAAATACTGGATTAACTGTATTGGCACACCTATAGGTTATATATAAGTTATATTTCCTCAGGCATATCAGGAAATCCCGGGATGGTACATATAAACGAGGCCCTGGCTGACTACCTTCCAAATATTCTCTGATGATCTCATCCACCCTATTTCGTCCTGAGCCTGAGATACCTAAAGGCCATAAAAAAAATTCAAATTCACAACCTGTAAGTTATTTGCACAAATATCAACTTTTGAACAAAAGTGCAGATAAATTATTCACTTATCAGACTTATTATTATTATTTAATGAATTTAAACGTATATGAACACAAAAGAAATGCGTCATTTTATAACGTAACGACTTATCAAATTTGAATTTCATTTACGCGGTTTTAGGCAGGGATTTACCTACACCCCCTGAATTTTAAGATACACCCCTCCCAAAGAAAAACTAGACCCTGACCTTTTATGTGCAGAGTAGGCAAACCCTTTTCAAGCAAGCAAATAATTAACACACAGAAAGAGAGAGGGAAGGAGAGTAAGTTTGGTGGAGCGTTGAAATTTGGTTGTACAAACTGGACATTATCAAGAAATAAATTAATTGGCGCAATTGATTCAAGAACATTTGGTCTAGCCTAGACCGTCTAGGTCCTTTATTAAAATCTAGGTTCTTTATAATTAAAATTCTAGCGCCCCACGATAAAGCTTAAAAAGCACGCAAGAATGGACATCACGCTTATAAAAAAGACAGCAAAGCTCGCGCGAATGACTGCCCAACTCCAAAGAAAACTAGTCCAGTAGTCCCTCTACTGCTTGAATGTATGTTGGCTAGCCTGATTGAATTCGGCGGAAACCACTGAATGGCGTGAGAGGTTATTACCATTGGTTCCGTCAAGTCAGACCCAGCATGTATGGCGTCGCCTTCTGTATATTTCTTAGTGTTGGACGTAGCTTGCAGCCCGGACCTCCCATTCACACTAGCTAATAGATTGTCAAATTTGTCCCTACATCTGTTGTCTTGTTGGCGAGTCTTTCTGAATCAACCTTCCATGTATGTATATGAGGGTTATCTGTGTGGCTCTCAGTTTACCGTGCTTCCTCACTATCTAGGGCCTTTATTTATATGTTTTCATATGCGAAAGGTGTACACACTTCGTGTATATTATCTGTACATTCTCCTGTTAATTACCATCTTACTATATAAAACAATAGGCCTTAATCTGTTATGTATGGATGTGTACATTATGTATACATTTTTCGCTAAGTAGACTTATATGGACTTCATTAGAGGATTGCTGTACAAGTTTATCAGTTTCCCTTTAAATTCTAGTTTCAGATCAATTTGTTTCTCTGACTTGTCCTAGAATTTATACTCTTTTTCAATTATTTCCCGTAGATTTTCAGTGTTTTAATTTTGTGGTCATCCTTTGGCTTCTGTCTCAGCTCTGTTTTTTTTCCTAATTTCTCCACTTGTCTTTTATTTCCTGTGTTTATAGGATTTGGTCAACAAAACGGCCGTCTTCATGTTTGTCTGTGACAGTTCTCTCCTTTCTGCTTATGTGTTTTGGCATACTGTTAAAACAATTGCACTCTATTGGGTTCTTTCATGGTATCTTGTACATCGTCAGTTATTTTGTGTGAAGGCTGGTTGTGTTAGATACTGTTTCAAGCTCTTCGGTATCTTATATGCGATTAGCGGTGAGTCTTGTGGCGTCTGCACCCACCAGTTCTGGTGTTCTGTTGAACTCAACCAAATTGGCTAGTGGCTTGGTGAACTTATCTGGTGCTTTGGTAAACTGAACCAAATTCAAGTCAGGTTTCTGCAGTCTCATTAAGGGTCTTCTATCTCGTATTACTTTCCTGACTTGTAGTGCTGGGCAAGGTATCCTTTGTATAGCAGTTTGCTCAGTGGTGTGAAGTATTCTTCGAGATCACCTCTCAAGCTGTAGTTTGGCCATGAGGGACCAGCTTGGTCCCTGATGAGTTGCTGGGGCTTGCGATGGAGTCGATCTCAGTATTTCGCTTCTCACTTCACTGTTTTCTTGTTGTCCAACCTCCATGTTCTGTATGTAGTCTAAGGTGTCATTCTCTGGTAGGTCCATGGAGAGTTTTGATTCAATGTGTCCAAATTGTACTAAAAGTACAGATATTACAAGATCGCTTCATAAACAAGGTTTGGTTATGTACTTAGAAGTACAATTATATAGAACCACCGCCGACTGGGTAGCCGTGCGGTCTAAGGCGTTAGGGTAACGACTCGGAGGTCCCGGATTTAAGTCCCGGTAGTACCTTGGGTGTTTGTGGATTTTAACTGGATGTAAAAGGGTCGAATCTTGACGGCCGAAGTCAAAAAGGCACTAGACTGGTCCATATAAAATAAAGTTTACCAAGTTTTATATAGAACAACCTTTTTCAGTAATACCAATGGTAAGAAGATTTCCACATTTTGTAAAAATGTTTCAGGATAACTGTAAACTTCAGCTCGCTGCCCCAGAATAGTAGGACTACAACTATTTCGAACAACTGTACTCTTCTGCCATGGCGTCTAGTATGATTATCTTTTATAGTCTCGATGATAATCAAAATTCAAGTTGGGCGTAAATTTCAGTCAGTGAATAACCTGTTGAAGTAGTTATTCATAATTCTGTATTACAGAAACTAGGCCATTATTTATTTTGTAAAATATAATAGGAATGTGCTTTTTATGTTAATTTTATTCACATACCTGTATATCTCTTGAAAACAATTTGTGTAGTTTCGAAGCGAACTAATTCGTCTGCTGTACGCAATTGTCCATAACTTTGAGTGATTCATGTAAATGCATAATATTGTTATGAAAATTAATAGTTTATGATTAGGGTCATTTTCTGTTGAGGCATAAATAGTTATTATTAATTCTAGTGTAACTTGATATAACGTAAACATGTAATATTGTTGTGTTCCTGCCTGCCAGAAATAGTTTATAATGAACTTCATTATATAGATTTTTCTTACATTCCCTTGATAATTTCAATACCCCACAAAACGAAAAATCCTGGGGAAAAGCCTGGTTTTAGGCAACTATAGCTCAGGCCGAGATAGGAGTAAAGTGAGGATGTGGGAGGGAAGTCGCCCAGGGCTTAGTTTCGAAAGTGTCATTCTGGCATTTGCTTAGTGTGATTGAGAAAATACAAGGAAAAATTTCAATCAGGATGGCGACGGATGTAATCGAATCCAGGACATCCCGAATGCAAAGTCAACGCTCTGCAACTGATTCTGAGCTATCTTAACTTGATCTGTCTTAACAACTTGTGTTTTGAAAACTAGTCTCTCTCTGAAATATAACAATACTGGTTATACTAAAAGAATTTCTATTTTTTTTTAATAATAATATTGAAAGGCTCAACCGTGTATTAAAACACCTCTGGATGTTTGCGGGCCTCGGTTCGATCTCAACTCATGCTAAGTGGGCTTTGTGGTAGACAAATACCGTGTGCGTAGGATTTCTCGAGGTTCTCCCGTTTCTTCCCACTTTCTTCATTCTACCAGTTCTCCCATTAAGGGAGGCTTACATTTTTCTTCTTTCATGACTGACTTTTACAAAACAAAACAAAGTCATAGGCCTTTTTCCTCATTTTATCTGCCTACAAATGAAAGAACTTTAGAGCAATAACACTTGTCACCCAACCATACACTTGTATTGTACGTAGTGTTGCCAATTTAGCTATATCGTATAGCTAATTTTGGGCACTTGAATACTCATTTGATGGTACACAGCCTCCGTAGTCCAAGCAGTAACGTCGCGGACTTCCCATCGGCAAAAGGTACGTACGTGAGTTCGAACCTCGTGGCCGACCATCTGGACTGAGGTTCACCACCGTTCCCTCACTTTCAACAGCCGAATGCCGGTATGATGCCTTAAATAAGGCTCTGACTGACACCTTCCCCATCCTCTACCAATACCCCATCCCGACCTGACCCAAAATCTTGAGTGAACCGATAATTATTTACTACTATCTTGTACTCCGTTCGTTAGAGGTAATGATAATATATTGATAAAAATATACATACAATAATGAGAAACCGATACTGGTCGAAATGTTGAAACAACATGCTCTTTTATTATGGCCCTGAATAGGTAATAGTATTCCAGACGTAATCCTGTTTCAGAAGTATTGCGTATCCACAGGATCGCATTTCATTGCGGACCATGCTGTTATATTTCAGGGATCGGGTTTCGTTTCATCATAATTTAAATGTAAATTAACAGATGGAATGCAAGGCAGTAGTAAAGAAGCTACAATTTAACTGGATTTCCAACTAATACATCCAATATATTCTACACCTCATCCAACCAAGAACTCTTAGATAATAAGGTCTATCTAACGAAGATGGATAATCATATTAGCTACTAAAAATTATACATTTTTTATTTTTGAGATACAACTATATTATCCATTTTCTTAAAGAATTCTACCTATTGACCACCTTATAATTTCACTGTTCATGCCGCTAATAAAATGACTGAATGATATGTCCATAAAACACATTTTGTTAGAGACGTCATTATTAAATTTCTAGCTTACGAATTCTGTTTTATTGATCCGAGTAAAACCTGATTAACACGTTTGCTTAATAATTGAGAACTAGGACAATAAATCTCGAAACTAGCCAATGTGATTAAATCCTTTTATTTGTCATCCCTGAATTTCGAATTTGAATTTCATTTATAGTCTTAGGTATCTCCGATATCTTATTCAGATTGGGCTAAAGGAGGGGAGAACAATGTGGAAACAAAGTCCACCAGGCCAAGATTAAAGGTTCTATTCAGGCACTAGGGTAGTGCGACAGCAAGAAAAACTGAAAAATTCAGTCAGGGTGGTTGCCCCTCTGGTCAAACCAGGACCTTCCGAATGCAAACCTTGCGCTCTACCAAACAGGGTAGGGTTACCCTGTAGTCTCTGAATCTCACGGAATAAATTTCGAACAATGTATTATCTAAAATATACATGATTTTTAAAAAGTGTAATTAATGTGTGCAAGAAGTGTGGAGAAACTCAGCATGTATTTCTGACGATAAGTTTTCAGTGCTTCATGCGTGTACATTTAGTCTTTACGAATTGCATTTTAAAAACACATTTTCGTTCTACGAAGTCCTGACAAATTCCGACCCATTCATTTTTGCATTCAAATTCTTCAGTATAGAGTGAAACGTAATTAACTTACTGGGTTCTTCGTAGCTAAGTAGGTTAAACCCAAATTCTGCCAGGATTTTTAGTTTAGGAGTGACGTCAAAATTGAGCAATGTAAGTAGAGTTTTGAGGGGTTCCCCCAATTCTTAATCGTAAAAAAAAAATTTTAAAAAATAGGAGTTTTGTTGTATGATTTGAGAGGTGACACCCCACATTGTTTTTTTTTGGCAGAATCCCTGATTAAAGCAATAGTCTGTCACTGCGAGGACGTCTGTCGCTCTTAATCCTATTCTCTCCAACTTCTTTATTTTTTCCTAGGCTACGAAGACGTTTGTGAATACATTGTATATTGTGTGAAAAAGCGCACGGCAAGTATACAAATAGCGATCGGATGTCAAAAGTACAAGGGGCGTAAATAACACCCCCGCGGCGCCTGAGGCGCAGTAAAACATGAAATATCGATAGATCAGACGAGTAAGGGCTCATCAACTGAAAGTTGGCAGAGGGCGCAGAGTCAGTTAGTTACGGCACTAGAAATTCTGAAACTAATTGATCTATTTATGGGTGCAAAAGCTGATTTTAAATTACAGTGTACACAAAGTAAGCCTTTATGGAAAGTTACTAATGTGTTGTAAAGCTTGTGCTAGGGTCGCCCGGATCTATTATGATCACAAGGGGAAAAAACAGATAAAGACAGTCATGATTTGTATGAGTTTGTTCTCCAATGTTACTTCACTGGATACACTTAGGACTGGGTAAAATCTTGCAAAGGATGATCGTATTGACCTGTTTCTCCCCCGTAATCGAAATAGCCGCGGGCTACCCTAACGATAAATATAAGTTCTAATGTATAAATTCCTGGGAAGAATCGTTCCTTGGATTTTTCTTTTTCTCCCTTTAATAGTAAAAGGATTTTCCATAACAAAGTTTCAGCTTCTGTTAATGTAAATAATATTAATAAGAGAAGGCTGTTTTTTTTAAAGTCATAAATACATGAAAATTATTTTTCTATAAAACAGCTTATTACATCTAATAAGAAAAGCAAAACGGACCTGAAAATGATATTTACATTATTAACTTACAGTACCCTAATGAAAACACAAGACACGATGTTTTCAGAAGTGTTAAAGCTATTTGCATTAGATTAGAAGTAATATGTCTCCTGTGAAAATAACTTTGATATGTGTATCAACTTTTAGAAACGCTTCTGAATCTTTTTTCTTCCGCTGACTAGAGTGAAAATAGAAGGTTTATATACGTATGTGCTGCTATTTTCAATACATAAGATAAACTTAAAAAGTTGGTTAACATTTTTTCTTCTTTTTTTCAGGAGATGGCATATAGAGAATATGAATCTGCTTGTGAACAGACGCCTGCATGCATGCATTTAAAAGGAGTTCTGAAAACACGTTGTGTGCGAGACTGCGTTTCTCCGTCATGTTATTTAGATATTTACAAGGCTGACGAGGTAAAAATAGCTCTCAGTGGTTAAACTTCCCACCCTTTCTCCCATTTTAATGCATATATTAAACATTTTTTTCTACGTCGCTCGTCTCGTTTCTCTCTTTGCTACGATGGCAGATAGTCATTAAAATGACATTTGCTTCGTGTATACCGTATTTCCTTTCTTTTCCTTTTTTTAAAAAAGTAGTGGCGTGAAGCTAAAAATAAGCAAATGTTGAATATTAAAGTAATTACGTACAATAGCTGTTTGATATATACAACTAAATATGCCGTGGCCTTCACTTCTTTCTTTCTTTAAATATAAATCTCGTCCTCAAAGTCTTCCTGAAATTTAGTAGTTAGACATTGGGTCTATTTTCTAGTGTTTCTGTAATTGTAAAACGTTTTCATGTTTTAAGTTGTAGGTTGATTTCTAAGAAAAAGGTATGAGCTCTTTATTAAGCTATAGTTCTAGGAAAAATAGAGTTGAAATGTATTAAATTATTATAAACCTATATTATTGATTTATTATAGTTAATACGAGGTTTGAATGAAAAATAAAGAATACGATTTTTACCTCTTACAAAAATTAATGTATTTTAACGAAAAAAGTAAATTCATTGATTAACGCTTACTCTTTTATTTGCTTTGTTTAATTTTCTACATAACTGCTCTCCTCGCTACACGTTTCTAGTAAAAGAATTGATAATCTTGTACTGTACCTTCGATCTACTTAATCTCAATATTTTTCAAGCCTTCGTTGGTCTGAAGGTAGTTTAAATTTCTTCCATGCGTCGATTAGTTTCAGTTGGAAATATATCTTCAACACAGAAATCCAATCACAGCATGTGGCTTGAAGTACACTGTCGAATATTCACTACATACCTCCATTTCAAGAGTTATATATAGGCAGCCTCTTTATTCAAGTGTTTCTTGCAAACTGAGACAAAAGAAGAGATGTCAGCGAACATCTGAGTGCAGATAGCGCGTCAGCCCTGACATCTATTGAAAAAATATAAAATTGGAGGCATTACTTTTCATTCAACCCTCGTATATATAATTATTGAATTAGGACTTCGTGAATTGATAATAACTCTTCAGAGAGTGACAAATCTTTAAAATATAATGTATATTTCTCTTGCCATGGTCTCCTTCTCTTAGTGCGACCGCTCCCGGGTTCGATTCCCGGTGGGGGCTCAAGAATTTCGGTGTTGACCCAGCATCGTGAGGACAATTGGGGAGCTGCTCTGAATAAATGTGTGTGTGTGTATGTGCATTCATTTTTAAGACAGTGAGTTACATTTGTTTCGCTCGTCGCCTCGGAATCAAGGGCTCAAGGATGAATTTCGAGGAGGGGGAAACATTAAAGGCAGAGTTTTGAAATGCATTTTAACATTCAAGTTATATCTTTGGGCGTCATTTTCATCCGCAGGAAGGCAACGGTAAACTACTGTATTTTTATTTCACCTTGCCCAGCGACTTCGGCTCAAAGACCTACTTCCAGGCAGAACACAAATAATCATGTCTTCTTCTTGTTCCTCTTTCCCTACAACCTCGCCTTCAATTGAATTCCAAACCGCAAATTTTGTGTTAATAATGTCTTAGTCGATTTCCTTTATGTCCTTTTCCTAATTCCAGTATTACTGATTAAAGTATGTCATCAATACGCCACATTTATTTCCAGATATTTTTTCTCTTCCAACTAAACTCCTAGTATCAAAAGGATTGTAGTTTTATATCTCGTTTACACGTCTACCAATAAGGAAAGGAGGGTCGTTGCTTTAGTTACGTTGTACGTAGCATACATAATGCCAAATTTCATTTCTACGTACAAATTTAATTTCATTCGTTTGTGTGGATACTAAGCAGTGCGGGGAAATGCTGCCTTCACCGTCCAAGTTATGTAAAGAAAGATGGCTCGAGGAGGGTATACAGAAGTGTGTGTAAGAGAGACAGAGGGAGGGAAATAATAATATCGTAACCAACCCTCTGTTCTCCCTGGTATTCAGTCCCCATTACCTGCCTCTTCACCCCATCAAGCCGAATCCTGGTTCGAAAACAAGATTTGGGCAGCTCGAAGGTTTCCCATCTTCTTTCATGATAGCTTCACAGAGTTCAGATATGGATTCCATACAAGATAATAGTTTATAGTTTTTTGTTTATACATTTCAATTATATTTATGGTGTAGACAAACAGCTATGTCTTAACGAAACCCGTCACACAAACAAAGTTTTTATAAAGCACTCTTCCGGGAGCAGGGATTGAGGACCACATAATAAGTTTTCCTTGATCACCGATGACCCGAGAACTATACTTTGAGAAACACTGAAACAAAACAATTTTGGGAAATTTAACTCTTTAGCTATATTTATCCATATTAGGAAAGTTACTAGTATCATCTCACTGATACTCAACAACTTCTGGGGCAAAATAGTGGTCTTATGTATACTCATCATTTTTTAATCTGGCTGGATGCCTGCTCTCTTTTTCTTCTCTCTACTCCATTTTCTCCAAAAGACTAGATTATAAAGTAGCAAAAAACGCATATAACAGATGGTTAGTCGCGAAAATCGATCTTGAAGAACTTCTTGAATCGACCTTGGGGAAAGTTTTGAATTATGAGCCAGAATGGCAACATTTTCATGTCTTCCTTATTGATGGCAACAAATTCTACAATTTATTATTAAGATTCCTTACAATCTCTGAAAATTGGATCGAGTTTTTGAAAGCATTTTCCACCGACAGCGTTTTCCTTGAACTAGAAACCTACCTAAAATGTTTTTCAGCTTACTGGTCATAGAAGTTAGGAATTATTATTTTTTACTATGCACGGTAAATAAAAAAAATATATTTGTTTATACAACAGTTTTATGAAATACTAGAACTATGTTGTTTAAATTAAGCAAAAATGAGAATATTAACTGTGTCCTGTTTTAAACTAACATAAGTAATTTTTATTTTTAGCTTGAAGAAGGCGAAATTGATGTTCGTCTCAATTCATTTAAGGGGTGTTTTATTCAAAGAGTCATGAGACAGCGCCCATGACGACGGTACATTTTTTAGGATCATCTTAACTTTGATATGAAAAAATAAATGGAAATATCACCAAACCAAAAACGGAACAGGAGAAAAAGAACGATAATTTTATACTAATGTTCGCAAACAATGTTTGTATATAAAATATTTGGCAATGTTTAATTGATTTGTTGGTTTAAAGGTCTGATGAAGTTGTTTGGTAATGCTTTATTTTCTATTTCAAAACCAAATGTATATCCTTATCATAAGAAATAAGAAACAAATTGAGATAACTTGAGTATTTGTAATGAGAAATACTTGATGTTACAAGAATCAATTAATAATCAGATACAAGTATATGTATGACCTAAGTGGCACATCTAACTAATTATTTACTCTAACGTTGCAGATTACCTTACCATTAATTCCAAACATCAATAAATGAAAAAAAAATAGTGTAAGACTTCATGATCTCTTAAGAAAGCTGTTAAACTTACGTCTATTTTTATAAAAAAAACTTTATAAAAGTCTTTTCTTTCTCAGACATATCAATCACAAACAAAGAATAACATGATTTATAAATTAAGAAACTGTTTTGTTCCTCTAAAAGAACAGAGTTATCATGTTTCCGTATACTTTGTAACATAATAGTTTTCATTTTCTTCAGGATTGTGTAATATAATAATAAATGGTAAGAAACACATTAAGGTATTAATCTAGGATTCTAGTTGAAATATTATAATGTTTACTAAATATCCTCGTTGCTCAAGGAGAAGAAATGCCATGAAGGTTTACTACTAAATGAGCTTTGGAAAGATTCATCTTAGTAAAACCATCGAAAATAATTACTGCTATACTATTACTGATTGAATATTGTGCAAAATGAACTAATTGACTTAGTGCAAAGTAAAGGAAATAATCATCTTTTACAATGTAGTATAATTAATAGCGTTTTCCTCGCATTGCGGTAAATGAATTAACTGAGCTAAGGTAAAGTAAAGCAATTTTTCCTTTTTTCATCTTTTGTAGAATAACAGAGTTGTCCACGCATGGCTAAAAATGAATTAACTGGCTTAGTGCAAAGTAATGCAAAATTATATTTCTTTCTACAATATTTAGTAGGATTCATAGAGTTTCCCACTATTTTGGGAGATAAATTAACTAACTTAGTGCAAAGTAAACCAAATTATCATCTTTTTCAATATTTAGAAATCTAGATAAAAGTTTCAATGTTATCTTAATAACTAGAAGTAATGATTTCATTTACTGCTAAAGATTCTCTTCTTACTTCTTGACATAAACAAATTAAAGTTCTGTAAATTATGCTATATGGTCACATCTTGTATAAGAAAAATAAATAGTGTTTGTACTTTGACACAAATTGTATTTCTTTCTAATCAAACCCGAACTTTAAAATAATGGTTGGACAGACAGTTTAGTCAAAAAAGGAGTAAAATTTAGTTACTAAGTAGAATACGCCGTTGTCTTTGTTGAAATATTTAGATTAGATTCATTATTGGATTAGCTTACATCTCTTTATTGTGATCTCGCTAAGAAAAATAGACCTGATGGAGAAATTACAGGTTGAAAATGAACATGGTCAAAATTCTATTTAAGTCTATTGCATTTAATTATGGCCTGTGTGAAACGCCCAACCCCGATAAGTAACTACAAATTAAAATTTAAGTTACTCAGAGTTGAAAAATGTCATTTCTATGGAAATAAGACGCGGGAGAAGTTAACTGGTCAAACATTTCTAATCTGACGTGTACATCAACAAAGTAATAATCGGTT
>JAGDQP010036539.1:0-11557 GCA_022664845.1 Lepisma saccharinum | reverse complement strand
TCTTTGGTCCTAACTTAAAAGAAAATATGAATTAAGAAATCACTTTTGGTCTTACTATTTTCAAACTATTCTAGGAACTACATGTAATATAGTGTTTTTTCCTATCACTTATTAGACATACGTAACTATTTTTAGAATCATGGTGAATACCATCAAGAACATGTTTGCCGCCTTCCAGGCCGGAGCTCTCAGCACTAATGATAGGCTAATATGTACTTGGCAATGGCTGTTATCTTCAGGCTCAAGGTCATCGTCCCGTGAATATTGATGTAAGTAGAATGTTTATTGGTCATCTTGTAGTGTTTTGTGTGGATTTTATAGAGGAAATCGTTAATGCCTGTCGAAACGTTGCAGACATTCTCGATTTGTTCAGTACGGTCCCTTATAGATTTGAGGGCGAAATTGAATTACTCCGAAGGAAATTTCACAATTTATTTGGCAGAGGTATGATTGATTGTGATCGTATTAATTCTGATGCCGTTTATGCATATTTGGGGAGACGAGATGGGGATATTTTTTATGCTCTGCTGCGATAGTTTCCAATGCTGCCTTTTATTCCCGGTGGTGAACGTATCCCTTATGCTAATACTTTGCGTAGTAGTGTAGGGGGTACACAAAACCATCAGAATGAGGTGGTAATGGAATCTATCCCAGTGGCTTCCACTTCTAATGCAGCTATGCCGGAGGTGTTCCCTGCTTTCAGCCCCTTCCTCGGGGATGAAAGCATTGAAACTCTGATGGAAAGCAATGCGGATTTGGAAGTGGATCGTATTGTGAATGAGGTGGCCAGTAGTATGTTTGGTGATATTTGTGCCATTGGCACAAATGTCTCCAACCGACCTGGTCCCTCAAGACAAGATTAGGTGATGGTGATTGAGGATAATATTATCCCTCACGATAATGATGTACAAGTTATCGTGGAGGATAATACTAGACTTGATTAAAGGAATGCTGAAGTCGTAAATGATGATGATGATGGGATGGTACTCGACAATATTAATTTATATAATTTTAGTCTCGAAGAAGAGATTATGGAACATATGATTAATGATATTAACAATGTTCAATGGCAGGATTGGGTACCTCCCGCCAATAACTTATACGGTGCTGGAAACCAAGGTGCGAGTACTGGTAGGGATAATGCATACAGTAGTAGCAATGCCTCTACTAGTGATAGTAATAATTTTGAAATCGTGTCGGGCCGTAATTGCATGTATCCAAACTTCGGAATTGAAGGAAGAGAAATAATTATTTTCCAAAATTCCGGCGTAAATGCACATGACGTACAGGCCTTTGTTTCGAATCTCTTTTCCTTTGCGCGGGATAATATTATTCCTGATGTCGATGCTGACGCGTACATCGGTTTAAAGTTGGGTTTTAGTAATTCCACGCTTAATAGACCGATGTTTGTAGGGTGGAGAAGATGGGATGAACTGACACAAGATGTAACTTTACGTTCCATCGAAAATCTTATTCAGAGTAAAGAAACTTTCCTTTTAGGCCGCGTGAACATAAAAGTACATTTTGTGAATCCATACAAAGGAAGAGGAAGAGTAACTGAACGCCAAGATAAAATCATGGGAATGACTTCTTTCCTTGAGAAATACATCATCTCGCCTCCAGGAGACCTCTACTGTCTCCCGCAGAGTTTGGTCTTGTCCAAAGCAAAAGCTGAAGGTCAAAAGGATAAAGTGTATGATCTTCAGGATTTGAACAAGGGTCCATATGCTTGGATCAATGAAGCTAAAGATCTGTGTGAAAGAGCAGGGGTTGATGTACAAAGGCTCAGAGGCTGTACTGTCGAGGAAATTAATCAGTTCGAGTGGCATTTACTTCCGCGTTATAGAATTGTGGTAAATGAGAGGAATGCAGGGACAACGGAACCAACGATTCGTTACGCAGGGCCTGAAGCTGCAAAAGAGCTTTATATCCATTATAGCGAGGGGCATGATAGTGCAATTACCTTTATTAAATCCTATTTGAGAGTAAAGCACTACAGTCCGCTGTGCTTAAAGGGGTATAATACACAAAAGGACCTTCATGAATGTAAATTTTAATGTTCCTACTGTGAAGTAAGCCATACGACTTCTGACGAGGAAAAGGTCGATTTCCATGCTCCCCTTGTAAAAGAGTATTTTCTTCTATCGAATGCTACGAAAATCATGAAAAGGTACCTGACAAAGGCAAGGCCATATGTTACAATGTGAATCAGTGTCCGACTTGTCGTGTAACCGCCGATATGCGGAAGAGAATAAATAAGAAACAGCCACATGAATGCGGAGAACATTACTGTAGACATTGTGAAAAGTATGTCATGCTAGATCACCAATGTTTTGTGAAAAAACTAAAACCAGAACATTACACGAAATATCTGTATATTATATTTGACGTAGAAACAATGTTACTTGGTCCAAATACGAAGGGCGAGCGGGAGCATATTGTAAACTTGGTATGTTTAACCCACAGATGCAATATTTGTAAAGATAAGAATTCAAACGCCACATGCATGGAATGCGGAGACACGGAAAATGGAGGTATCCGTGATCTCTCCTTCAAGACAATGAAAGAGTTCATAGTCCATGTATTAAAAAAACGTCCTTCGTTTGAGAAAACGATCATACTCTCACACAATGGTTCCAAATATGACATGATTCTGGCGGCCAAGAGTTTATTGGTGGTCCAAGGTTTTGGTAAAGAGCTGAAAATTATTGCTCATGGCCAAAAGATTATAGAAATGGCTTTGGGTAGCAAGAAAATCATCTTCCGTGACACTTTTTTGTACATGGGTGTTAAACTGTCGAAACTTCCTAAAACTTTAGGGTTAGAAAATACCTTGAAGAAAGGAGAGTTTCCCTACTGGTTTAATGTGCCTGAAAGTCAGGATTAAAATGGTCTCATTCCTGATTTGGGATATTTTGACCCCCAGAGCCTTACAGATGAAGAATACAAAGCGCTGAAGGAATGGCATGCCGAATGTGTAAAACAAGAGTATAAATTCAATGTGCAACGTGAGTTATTTGAGTATTGTATGAATGATGTAAACATATTAGCTAGTGGCGTAGTAAAATTTTCAAACATTATTGAAGAACGTACGGATGGTTTGCAATGTTTTCTTGTATCATCAACTATCGCAAGCATGGCCATTAAAGTGTTTCGCATTCTCTACCTACCGGAAGAAACTATTTCGATTATCCCTCCACGTGGATTTGAACACCGAGACCGCCAGAGTAAAAAAGCCGTGCAGTGGCTAAGTTACATGTCCCACATTCGAGGGAAAAAAATCCAACATACCGCGAATGGAGGTGAATGGAAATTTGGAAAATATAACGTAGATGGCTACGAAGAAAAACAAAAACAGCGCTGGAATTCGAAGGGACATCTTGGGTGTCCTCTTTGTTTTCCCTACCTCAGGCACAAAGCCATCGATGGCGGGGAAACCATGGAGCGAAAATATGCACGGACCATGGAGAAAATTGGATATTTGAAAAAACATTAAAAAAAAATTATTGTCATGTGGGAGTGTGAGTGGGACAAGGAAGTAAAGAATGATAATCGCATCCAGGACTTTATTAAGACACACGGTGCCACGCTGGATGGAGGTCTTAGTCCAAAGGATGCATTGAAGGGCGGTAGAACAGAATGTTTCAGGTCCTTGTACAAATGCTCGGAAAATGAAAAAAATTCCTACGTTGCTTTAACCTCATTATATCCTTGGGTAATGACAGCAAAACCGCTGAAAGTGGGAACACCCAAGGCGTACATGGCCAATTTCCCCGATATAACAAAAGTTCAGGATCTAATAGACTGCACCCCCAAAAGCCCTGAAAATCCCACTTTTAGCTATTGCCATTCCAGATTAATGTTCGGCTTGTGTCGAACATGCATAGGAGAAACAAATATCGGGGAATGTAAACACGACTCGGAACAACATAGGTTTAGAGGCACGTTGTGTATGCCCGAGTTTCAACAGGCTATCAAAAAAGTATACATAGTCAAAGAAATCCATGAAGTATGGAAGTTCGAGATGAAAAGAGGATTATTCAAAGGCTATGTTGGAAACTTTCTATGAATGGAACAAGAGGCAAGTAGTTCCCCGCAGAGTGCGAAACTGAAGAACAAAAAAGAGAATATATTAAAAAAATATGAAGAACATGAAAATATTAAAATGGAATACCATAATATTTCACATAATCGGGGTTTGCAATATATATCGAAAACTTTCTTGAATTCCTTATTTGGTAAATGGGGTCAAAGAACCGACCTCGCTCAAACCGGTATTGTAACGGACAGTCAGACATTTCTTAGCCTTCTGCTATCTCCTCAATATGAGCACAGAGTAAAATACGTATGCAGAGAAGCGAAAGTCCGTTTATTCCGGCTATGCCTTGTTTAGCTGGCTGCAGAGAGTTCCAGGTATACTCCAGTAGAGGCCACTGTCATCGTCTGAACTGAAAGTGTTTAGTTGCTAGTATTGCCAACTAAGCTATACATGTATAAAGTTGCTTGCCGTTGTGACATCGACAGTTCCTTTCTCCCTTCCATGTAATGATTTATTGCCTTGAGAAAGAAGAGTTTCTGCTCTTTACCTCCTACAGTGAGAGCTTTGGCCAGGTCTCAATGACTTGTTTTGGATTAACAACCCTTCGAAAGATTGTATAAAGAAGAAAATAGAAAGAGAGCCTCTGTCTGACCACAGAGTATTTACTTTGTGCTCTGACCCACTAGGAAAAGGTGGGGGGGGTTCTAAGGTAGCGAAATTGTTTTAGATGCGAAGAATAAAGTAGGAATGTTTGGTATTGAGATTTTCATACCGACTTTCGTTATGATTTGGATTCAGAAAATTATCGATATTCCGAACGATACCGAAAATACCGAACGATATCGTATACAGAAATACCGAGTAATATTGAAATACCGAACAATATCAAATAAAGAGAAACAATGATACTGGGTGCCTATGGAAGTACTCATGGTCGTACCCACCTCGAAATTCCTTTTAATCTGCAAGAAATAGTATAATTTAGGCGTAATTATCTATATTTTGGGTACTTTTCACACCCAGACGGACCGACTTTGTAGTTGGACCCTCGAAATCCATTGACTCCCTCCTAACTTAATTTTTAGAAACGTATCTGGAAGTACTGAATGAAACCGAACGATTTCGAAATACCAAAAATGGAAAATAGATAACAACGGAGAATAACAAATCAAATGTGACTGCTGGGAAAAGGTAAACTGAAACTTATGAGTAGATATTCTAATATTTGACACTCGGATCCGAATCCGAAGATCCGAAACTCGGATAAGGATCCTGATACGTCAAACCCGAACCGAAAGATTCGACATCCGGATCTTCGATGTTTCAATTATCCGGTCCAATGGATTCGTGCGATTTCGGTTGCAGATTTAAAGACCCAGTATTTGGACTTCGTTCTTTTGATATTGAGATCAGTGGTAGAGCTTTGGCGTAGCATTCAAGATGTCGTGGGTTCGATCCCAGCGAACGACTATCCTGACTGAAGTTTCTTCGAGTTATTCCTCTGTCACCAGTGTTTCTTTCAGGCACCTCTCCGGAGGTCCGGAGCACCCACGGAGGAAGTGTACCGACCCCTGGGCAGAATGGTAGTTTAGTATTTATCCTACTATTGTAATGCTAATTAAACAAGTAACGCCCTCCCGGTTCTCTGAAATGGCCTTCTTTCCCTGGTGCAAATTTTCTAAACGAAAAGCTGTCACACCAGGCAAATACTGGGATGGCACCTTCAACATATGCCCTGACCGACACCTTCACGAATCCTTTTCCCTTCCCTATTCCGGCCTGAACTTTAGATGTCTTAAGGCCAGGCATATGGAGGATTTTTATTTTATATATTATGTAAACGAATAACCACAATTGCTTTCTTTTAAGTGAAGAGAGAACATTTATATTTTGAATTATATTTGTTATTCATATAATAAATTATTGAGTAGCGTCAACAATCCACAAGAAATCTAATCGAGTGTAAATAAAAGCTTGTATTACTTAGATTTTTAAAAAGCAGGTCTATTTATGATCTTGTTTAGGATAGAATCCTATGGAAAACGTTTGTTACTGCGGCAATGAACTTGTGAGTTCCATAAGCCATAGCGAGAGAGGTCTATTTATGTTCTGTATATAACTTTGGTTCGGGCTGGAATAGGGTATGGGATAAGGTGTTGGACAGGCTATGATTTGAAGGTACCGTCGCGGCATTTGTCTGATGTGACTGAGGAAATACTCTGGAAAAACCTCAACCGGGATCGGCGAACGCTAGGAACTTCCACAGTTTCTTCTGAGTGTCAAGTGAACGCTCTACCAACTGAGCTACGACTTCTCGGTTATTATTACTTACTGTTACAAAGTGTATATAATTTATTTTCACCATTATTTTACAAAATAAGAAATTACCGTCTCATTACTTCAGACTTCGAATCAGTGCCGACTGATACACGATAAATTCCAAGTCATCACAGATCAGAGCTGAAGGGGGACCGGGTCTAGGCTTCGGAATTGGCCTGGTCCGATGGCTCGACTAAGACCCGGTAACTCGCAGAACAAAACAATTATGAATTATTTCCATCCGTGTGAACAGTGTATCTTTCAGGGATGTCAGGACGGGAGATGTTACACCTAGAGTACGAAAAATAAGACGACGAAATTTCCAGCTAATTATGTTTCAAAGACCGGAGCAATCGGGTTAAGTTTCGTACCGAGTCACCTATATTTGGATCATGTAGGATTAACAAAAGTGACTCGGTTTCAACTCCGCCACATTTGAATGCTCGGATACAATTTACATTAAATTTCTCTGCTACCTTCCAAGAAAGAGTAGTCGTTGAGATACGTCATCGCTCAGAGTGCCTTTTCTAGATATCATTCCAACCGTAAAACTTTTGAAGTTGGGGGATACGCTCCAGAATTTGAGGGGTGACAGGGAGGTCTGCCGGATTCAATAACTAAAGCACAACAGTGAAAAATAAGCACGTGAAGAATCGGCAAACATTGTCGGAAAAGCTATTAAATTGATGTGTGTTCGTTTGTTATCTAAAATAATTATGAAAATAATGTTTGAGTATATATACTTCGAAGTTAACGAACTGAAGTTATAAATAAAAAAAATAAATTATTATTACCGTATTTACGCGATTCTAAGACGCCCTCGCGACCGATCCCATTTTTTTATTTTATTTTTTTGTGTGTGAAGATGGAAAATAAAATGTACTACAATAACATTTAAAGATAGTAAAAACAGAATATAAAAGAAATGAACTTACTGAAAGGCATCCCAATTAAGTTCTCTGGCCAAGAAATAACGCAGATGAAGTTTACATCTGCAAGGTCAGTAACGCAGATAAAGTTTACAACCCATATTAAAACAAAAAAGGATTTCGTTTTCTTATTGTGTTTCAGCCAAAAATAAACACACAGTATTTAAAAATGAAATTCTAAACGCGTTTCTTGTTAACATTAAAACATCATAATTATTTTCCTTACGTTTTGGGATAAAGACTTGTGGTTTGAATTTTGGTACGGGAATTCAAATCTAAGAACCACCTAGATTTTGTGGAATGAAAATATCGAAAGTGCGTCTTGAAATCGGGTAAATACGGTACTATTTTTTCTGAAAAGATTATTTCGTTTCGTTACGGTGAGTTTTTAGGTTTAAAGCATAGGTGTACATTTGAACCCGACTTTGTTCAACCTCGACATCGCGACGGGACTTCAACCTCGTTCCCGCTCAACCTCGACCACGCATATATGGTTAACCCCGTCACAAGTCGGAGGAATGACGTAACTTGGCGAGCACTCTTCTGGGAACAGGAGAAGGGAAACAACAACCTTAGATTAGGTACCATCCCGACATTTGCCTGTGTGTCTAAAGAAAAAACCTGGGAAAACCTCACTCAAGATGGGCTCACTTCCATTATCAAGCGTCAAGCACGGCTGAGGTGGCTTCAGATTTTTGGTTCAAGTGTTCCGCACACTAGGCGACTTAGTCGCTTGATTTATAAGTACATCTGTGTCTCGTTCATTCTGTTAAAAGTGTTGGCAGAGGCAATGGTTAGCACCACACATTATTTTTTACCGATATCATTCCATGCCTTCAGTTCTCTGTTACTATATACACTGACGAGATGGAAAAATCGGTAGGGTGCTCAGCTTAATCTGGAGGGCCGGGGTTCGATTCCTATTGGGTGAATGATTATCGTGAATGATTTTTCCGTCGTTTTTCTCAGTTACACTAGGTAAACGCTGGGATGATTCCTTGAATAAGACAGGGGTTGATTCCTTCCAAAATCCTTTACCTTGTGTTCATTGATGTTAATATTTCCAGTGTAAAATTGTCAGTATGACCTTTAGGTATCTTTACATTTATGAACTTCAGGTATCTTTAGCCCCGGCCGAGATAGTGTAGGGGATAGGGAAGGTAGAGGCGTGATACGTATTTACTTTGTGATAATATTTAATGTTAAAGTTGTCGTCACACTAACATTTTTACAACCCGCGCATACACTCTGATATACATTTCACCAAACTCTCTGTAAGTATGGATCCAACAAAACTATCTAATTTACCCTTAATAGGGGAATGTTTGAAGTTTCATTTTTATAAAAACAATATCAGGTCGTAGGAAGTAATAGCATATAGAAAGATAAAAAAGAGCCTTACATATTGACATAATCATGCAATCGAGTTAAAATTATAATACTTGCTACCAGTGGCGTATGTAAGGGGGGATGTGGGGGATATATCCCCCCTTGACTCCAACTTCATGAACTTGGAAGGAGAGTATTTCCACAAGAAAAGAATGAAGCTATGTTTGGAAACATATAATTGTTAATTAAAATATAAAATTGTTTGTAAGGGCGGTAACTTCACTATAGCTTACGACCATCTCCATATAATTGTAAGCTTATTCATAAACAGACAAGGGGCATATTGTACATTTGCGTTGTAGTTTCACATTTAGGTCGATGTGGTAAATAATCATTAGAACAACCAGTAAAATAAAAATTCTTTGACAATAATATCGATAGCGAAGGTAAAAAAGACTATTTCTAGACAGTAATGAAGAATGTAGTAGTAATTCCTGTACTGATAGACCCAACGAGGGTAGAAGGGAAAAATTTGAATATAAAACTTTTAAAATCTGTGGTTGAGGCAATTATTTTCTGCGTAGAAGAATAACTTTAACAGACGTGATCGTTATATTGCATATGAATTATAAATTTAAATTACATACATTGGAAAGTTTCCGTTGTAAGATGTAATGTTATCTTTCAGATCATAAGGGAGAAGATAATTTTTTAAAAACTTTTTTCTTCTTGGGACATGTTAGTAACTTTTGACTGTGACCTATCACGATTATACGAGGGCAACGCTTCTTAAATTTCACAAGCATCCATGCCCCAGGTAGAACTCGAATCCGCAACCTCGGACCTAATGCCTCAGACTGCACGACTACCTCCGTCTGCTATAAGGGGAGACGAGTCTAACCATTAAAATCAATTATTAAAATTTGCGATCAAGTTTCAATTTAGGAATTTTTTTGCCTGACCAGATGCAGCTGAATGATTTTCTGCATTAACGGATGAAACTCATAATATCCCCTACATGGGAAAACTTGTTTGTTAACTACGTTAATGATGAGTATGATTTTTTTTAAAGCAGTTCATGCACAAAGTCGGTAACAATCTGGCAGATCTTTTCCTAAAGTGGTGTTGGCCAAAAAAAATTGAAAAAACAATGTCGGGTTTTAACGAAAAAGATATGTCAGCTCTGATACATAATGGTGTTAATTCCCAGATCTTTTTTATAAAGAATATGATGGAAGTAGTATCCTGGAACATTTAAAAAATCAAGACATACTGTAAAAGTACCCTCTTGCGGTTGTGCAACACACTCACTCAATGTGGGAGTATTTAAGACCACCATATTCGACTGATATTGAATTATTTAGGAGCAATTGGAACATTTATATTTTATGTACGCTTACGAAAAACGTATTTTTGTGGGATTATGGAGAGTGCAAATGTTTCTCCTATAGCATAAAAATTATGAAGTATGAAAGGACGGATATAAAATCATAACTCAGTCCAGGATTTTACAGAATTAAACCCAATTTATGTTCGAAGAAATTATCCAGATTTCTTTATTGAACAATTTCACAAGCTCTGATTGGAAGCATGTAATGAATTTAATGCATTTATAATTTATTCGTTATTTTTATTCGATTAAATTAGTATTTTTGCTACGATTAACCGCTGTACATATTCTTAAAAAAGAAACACCTTCAGCTTCACTTAGTAGAAGCTGTGAATAATGCAAAAGATGATGTGATAAAGTTTGAAATTGCTAAAGCAAATTGTCTGAAGGAAAACAAAGCAAGTCGCAGCATATTTGAGCTTGGAAGAATGTATGAAAATATTAACAGAAATCCAGAAAATGAAGTCTAATTACAGTTTAAGACGTGCTCTTTCACGCATGGATCCCGAATTTTTCATAGGATTTTCACAGATTTGATTGAGGTTCAAAGAAGATTTTGATACTGCGTCTTTTAAAATTACACCGCCAAACTTCTGGAGGTGATTCCTCACATCAAAACAAGACGAAAGTTCATCACACAAATTTTCGAATTGTGTTTAGCATCGAAGCTTAAAGGTCTCGAAAGCGTGGGAAGATGAACTTCAGAGCTTCAAACTTCTAACATCACAAAAAGTAGAGGTGATGTGGCATGGTTCCGTCAAAGACTAAATAAATCTGCACTATCCCAAAATGCATCTTTCAAAATTCTACAATGGGCACTCAAGGGATAGCAGCCACCAAATTGTTCAACGTTGTGGAAGGGAAACAAGAGTAATGGGACAACCATCACTTTCCCCCATGTAATAAAAACCTCAGCCAGTAAATAGTTGATTGGAAAAACATGACATTGTATTTAGTGTTGTATTTCTTCTCAGAAAAGTCCTTTGGCGCTCTTATGTCCATCATTTTGTAAAGTTCGCTATATGTGCAAATAGATATACGACTTTCAAAAAGTGCCCTGGAGCCGCCAGGGTCCGCCATGGCTGAAATGCACTACTGATTGTATTTACATAATCCTAATTACGTGCATAACCCTAACATATATTCCACATGTCACCCAGCACCTTTAACTACATAGGATATGCACGAGAATACCAGACATTTGATTTTCTTATAACATCCAGAACAAAGGGAAAGCACTAAAGAGAGCTGATCCTTCCAATGTTCTGAGCTTTGAATAAAAATGTTGGGTTTCTTTCCATCATCAGTTTACATCGCATAGTTTATACTGCAGTTATCTTACGGAAGAATGTCGTTTTCTCCCGACAGTCACTATGATAAATGCCCATGATCTTGGCATATATGCTAACTGGTTATTGTACGCGATTTATATGTTGTTTTGTAATGTACATGAGAAATGTACCATACACGAGAAATGTTTTTCATTGTATTCCTAGAGAAGAAAGGACCTAAAAGGCGACCAAATGCAAGATGAAATCAAACATTTTCTTA
>JAGDQP010036538.1:0-19016 GCA_022664845.1 Lepisma saccharinum | reverse complement strand
GCCAGTGCTGGGCCAGTTACAATGGAATGGCGCCATTTTCCGATGGCGTGTTGAAGAAGTTAAAAGTTATAAATCCTTCAACAATGAAAGGAATTCACTTCATTGTCACTCTCGCAACTAATTTGCCCAGCAATATTAAGGAAACAGAAATGCAAGGCGTAGATCCTGAATGGCACATACTACGTAACACAGAAAATTTTGGCTATGTTGCTCTCCAGTTCGGAACGTCAGCGACAACATTTTTAACAATATCTTTAGATAGAATTACCATAATAGCTGGGGACTAAATACGGACAAATTAGCTTAGACTCCATTTAATTAAACAATTACTTGCAACTTCAACATGAATTACACACCTATAATCATACGTAATCGTTTACATTAGTACGTTCTTCTCCATTGCCAAGGTCGGAGGATAATTTCGTCATTTGTATTGAGTGCATTGACTGAACGAACTATTAGGTACATCCAGAAGTTCTACCCGTTTCGGGTGTGAATTCAGAAGTGTAAAGAACAGATAATAGAACTCACCTAGGACCATGCGTAATAGACATCGAAATAAATGAGCTCTTGCTATCTATTTTGTATGAGATAAACCCTACGCCGATAAAGGTTCTGGTGTTTCGATTCGAGGAGCTGTTGCAAGGTAGTTTTCACAGCTTCCAATTCGTTATTAGCGATTAACTAGACATGACTGTTTCGATCACCATGCTACTCATAGTCTGTCCAAATGTTGACAGTAGTAATGGTTTCATCTAGGTTTCAGGAGCTTCCAGTGAATTATGCCTTTGAAGTTCCACCACACCTTAACATGGCTTTTTGGGATGAAGTTCTGGTTTGAACGTGGATGGAGATAGTGCACAAACACGACATACAGTCCTTCGAAGCTTTATGTTCCGGTACAGAACTCTCCTCATCACCCGTGATAATGCGTGTCAAGAACTTGTCGTTTTTGTAACGGAGAAGCAAGGAAACACAGGTCGGAACTCATCTCTCCTGTGGAGTTGCACTCAGCTCGTGTTAAACCCAGTGATCGAACTTTGTGATGAAACTCAGCGATTCGATCCGTCTTTCAACTGTTGTCCTGTTTATCTGGAAGGTTTCAGCTAATTTCTCTTCGGTTGGTTTCGGGTTGTTTCGTATGACTTGGTCGAAATCCTCTTTGGTAAACACTGATGAACCTTCAGACCTTGGTTAGAGGAATGAAGAAAGTGGAAGAAAACGGGAGAGCCCCGAGAGAACCTACGCATACGGTGTTTGTGCGCTACAAAGCCCACATGGCACGAGCGGGGTTTAAACTGGCGACCTCAAACGCAAGAGGTGAACGTTCTAACCACTGATTCACCGCGCCCCTTAAAACACTTGTGCTAAGTAATAATGTAATCACTAAGAACATAGTTAAATATTGTACAAACAATTTACATTTGTGTGCAACGCAAAGTTCTTAGCAAATTGTGTAATACGCATTTGAAGAAAATAATTAACAGTAAAAGATTGTTTCATTTATTAAATGAAAAATACGGACATTTAGTTATTTTTTGCAAAGTACGGTACGGACAGTGTTTTTATAATACGGAATCTCCGTTCAGAATACGGACTTATGGTACCCGTATCTTTAGATCCTTTTCTCAGCAATTAGAAGAGTGTGTTTGTGGCTATCATTTGAAATCGTGATAAGTCAACTGGGCAACTATGCAGATATTTTAAAGAATCGAATTTCTGCAGTGCAGTTTATTTGGTCGAAGAGGACAGATGTGTGAAAACATTCCATCCTCAAGTATTTCTAGAAATACGCAGTTACCTCTGACGATTGTTCCAGGTATGCGTGGCATTTAAAAATTAAAAGGAATAAAAATTTTGCTTGGTGCACTCCCATTGTTTTATACTAACGCTTGGAAGCATGTTCATTTCACAATATGAAAACACTAACAGCTTATTTTATCTCCTAGGCCGAGAAATAAACAAACAAGTCAACAGTGACGACATCTCTGCATTTTTACTTCTGCTAACTTACGAAGCCTATCGTGCAACGAGCGATTCTCACGTACTGAAGTGAGCTAAAGCAACTAAAGCATGTTATCAGTGTGTTGACAGCTCTGTTACCTTATGTGCGTATTTCCGTGTTTTGTTTTTGGACTTTTTGGGTGTGTTTGCATAGCAAGGGTTTTTGTGTGGGTTTATGTAAGCAAACGTTTTTCCATATTGTGATGGATGTAATTCCTTCGAGAATACAGGTATCATGGACAGAGGAAACGCTCTGAGATTCAAGGGGCATGTCAAGAAGCTATAGGGGAACAAATAAAATGATTCAAATTCTGATGTTTCCGCAAGCGATAATGAGGTGGTGATGAATTGGAGGGGTAGGCATTATATAGTGCATCCAGTGACGTAGGGGAAACTCAACCCAAAATTCGCCAAACAGACAGACAGAAAATGCAATTTGTGATGGAGTAAAAAAATGATCATACGCAATCTGGTTGGCCTCAAGATATTCAAAATACAGGAAAACCTGTGTTCTCCAATACTCTTAGTGTATAAGTTATTAGAAAGACTGTAAACCATACAACTATCCACAGATTCACAAGCAGGAAGGTTTCAGGGAAGGAGTCATTATCCTTGTTACGTTCCCCGTAAGAACATCAGATCCCAAACGTAGAAGACAAGAAAATGGAAAGTGTTCGCCGAGAGAAATATTTTGCACGGGGAAAGCAGGGACCGAAGTTGTGGAATGTACTGTAGGGAATAGGATGTCGGTCTTTCCGTTGGTGAATGCTTTGAAGGACCATTATTGTGAATGTTAGGGCAAGTATCCGGATACAAGAACATATCCCGAAATATCGCTAACAAATAGACTTAAAATGTTATCAATACAATAGGATAGTTAATAGTTTTGTTCGTGTGTTGTGTGACAGTGTTTAAACTTTCTTATAAAAATTGCTGTAAAAATTGAAGAGGAACCATACATAGGGATGAAAAGATATTTTTTTAACAATATTATTTACAATTTTAGAATCACACTTTGTGTGTTATATATTAAAATTTTCTGTATCTATGACAAAAACAAAGAAGTTATGATTTGTTTCATAACTCTTGAAATCCGCCTAATAAGGGGGTTTAAAAATTTAAAAAAAAAAATGGATTCAAAGGGTTTGTTTACTTTTCATCACGCCGAGACGAGATCGAAATGAGGGGCAAAAGTATTAATCTGGCGCGCTTAAAAGGAAAGGGAAGGCATAATGAAATTGGAATGGAAAAGAAAAGTTTTAAGAGTGTCACTTAGAAGATATTTAAAATGTGACAAAGGTGCAAGTGTTGAAACTTCAGCTAACGATGTAGATGAATGTGAATCATAGTTCAACCTCAGCAAACCCTGGTAATGATATTAGTGCAAGTGTATTAGTCTGTTTTATTGAGTCAAATTGCGTTAGTGTTAGTTTTCAAGATGTCTGTTGGGACAGTTCTGGTAGTCAGTTATCAAAACTATTCCGGGAACAAGTTCAGGATCAGATCAAGTAGATCCTGGTAAGTGAGCATTACCTATAAAAGAAATTGCGGTTTAAAATAATAAGCAAGGATTCAGTGACGAGCAGTACTCAAAAGAAACCAAAGAGACAGTTTAGTATTTTCGTTACGACAGAAGTATGACAAAGTTCGGGAAAAGTGGACAGACATTGATTGTTGTATTCAATCTGTAACAGCTGTTGTTACTGTTACACAGCCCCAAACTTTTATATTGCTAAAAGGATGTAGTGAATGTAAATATGAACATTGTGTTACAGAAACATGAAAACAGTGCAGGTTGCATGAATATAATGTTAAAATGGCTTAAATTGGAGCAGCGTTTATTGTAGTGGAATTCCATTGATCATATGAGAGTCACTTATTCAGGAACCTAACATCATTGTGAGGGTGGCTTAAAAAGGTTGGTAAGTGTAATACGGGACTTATGAAGTGTTGCAGGCATTTAAGTTAGCTTTTAGAGGGTACAGGGAAATATTATCCGCAGATGCAGCACAAAATTGAGAAAATTTGGTAGATCTGGTGAAATTATTTTCAAATATGACACAGTATTAAAAGAACAGTTCCGAGGGCTAAAAGAAAAGGAAATACACAACCAAACATTTGAACCCAGAAATTCAAAGTGAGTTGGAATAAATTTAAATTAGCTTAAATACTTTGCCATATTAGTCGACTGCAATAGAGATACTACTCGAATTGAACAAATGACTATCATTTTGAGATTGGTTGATATCCAGACTGTACCGAAGAGCATTTCGTTGGTTCTCTTTCCGTTGATGAAACAACTTGTAATATATCTTATGACTAAATGTCTTGTATAAAACTGTCAGGAATAAACCCAGAATGTATTTAAATAAAAGAGGATTTTGGTTCTCCAAAGTAGGTTATCTATTTGGAATGGAATTTATTGAGTCATGATGCACGACAAAAATATGCTGAGATGATGACTGATAGTTGAATATATTACTTTCTCGTATTTAATAAGCAATGAACATACTTTATTATTATTATTTCAGCTCAGTAAGATTATTATTTTCCAGTCTTGATTTTGTCGTAAGATTACAGACTGCTTTCTTACATAAAAGGACACAAATTATTGCTTATGATGTAAATATATTCAACAGACATGACAGATGCACCTCCTACTTGACAATGTATATAAATATCATGCTTCTTATATAATACTCTTTGTCTCTGTTAAGACATATACTTTTTATGTGTAACAAGCATACCAAACTGTATATCGTTACTCCAACACAACGTTTTGCTTACGTCAAAAATAATGGATTCCTACCAACCTATCCATGGCTGCAGCAATTATAAAAATTAATTTTGATAATAAATGGTTTTCTGTGTATTCCCGCTATTATTAAAGCACGCCAGTTAATTTGGAAATCCAGAAATGCATGCATGCAACAAAGTAACAGCGCTTGCGTAAATCGTCGACCTTATTAACCACCACTCAGACAAAGATAATAAAATATAATAAAAGTTCAAAGTCACCGAATAAGTGATCTGTTCTCCAACTACAAAAATGCTAACAAACTTTCATTAAAGGGAGTCTATTACTTTGGAACAAACTTCTTTCAGGCACGACATAGATGCTTCTAGATCATCTTCTCGGTGCATCTTAATTTTAAGAAAATACAAAACCTTGCCTCTCTTGGTCATCTATACTGTAACTAAAATACGCCTTGTAAATTTAAACATGTTGTGAAGCTCTTTCCAGCTACGTTCTGGCCACAATTTCTTAAATATGAGTAAATTTGTCGAGAAATGTTAATCCTTGTTCCTCCGTTGTGGGGCCGTGTGCATAGTGGTGCAGAGTTGCCACATGCAAAACACTTCCAGGAATTATAAACCACTGTACGAATACCGCTGTTACACAATAACTGATGCCATTTTGTAACAAATGCAATCTTGGGTCTTAACATCAATGGCTGTCGTGAGCAGGGCTATAATAATGAGTGTAATATGTTTTGTGTAAATCCAGGTGTGAGAATATAAAGACATGGATTGAACCCAACTACAGGAATTTTTCACCATGCGGTTGTCATAAGTGCAACCTTCTTTTAAGTCAGTGTTTCTCAACTTGGTGGTCGTGGGTTGTGCTCAAGGAGGTCGCGAGGGGTGTATGTTTGCATTAAATGAGCCACTCAGTTGCATATCGGTCCACGTTCATTTCAACAAATTTTACAGGAACAAAAATTTCTGAGCTTATATCTGTAGTAAAACTTCGGTAAACTTTATTTTGATATGGGCCAGTGTAGTAACCGTGGGCTTCGGCCCGTAACGATTCGCCCCTTAGCTATTAAAACGCACACACATGTTCCTGCCGGGACTCGAACCCGGGGCCTTTGAGCCTTTGGCCTACCACCGCAGATCACACTGCCACCCGGCCGGTTCATATCTGTGGTTTAGTCCATCACATTCATGAGTTGCCAAGACAGATGGTGAGATTGAACATTCAGTAGGTTGAATGAGATGTAAAACCATTTGTCAGCTGAAAGCACTTGCAGATCCATTTAAATCGATGAACCCTCTTTCGAAATAGAATGGACATGGCCCGATAGGCAACTGAATGGCTCAAATAGCCTCCTGGAGGCTTCAACACACACACAGTGAGACGAAACTGCCTATTATAAACAAGAAAAGTACTTTTGGGGGTCGTCGGCCAGAAGACATGGTAAAAAGTGGTTCGGCATGAAAAAGGTTGAGAATCGCTGTTTTAGGGGATGCTAAAAATCGGCAACTATGGTAAATAATTTTCTTTAATACAAAGATATACATTTTTTTCTCGAGCTCTTCAAAAAGATGGGCCATATAGAAGAAAAGCCTTTATATTTCTCTCAAACTATGTGGAAACACGCTGGAAATGTAGACTAGCAGGTGTTAAAGCTATAAGATTATAGTTAGATAATATTTGTGAAGCAATTGAAAATATTCTCAACACTTATGATGATTTTGTGATAGTAAGTGAATGCGAATCAGTTTTAAATGAAATTACAACCTTTGAGTTTCTGCTTTCACTGATTATGTGGTATTATGTACTGTCTCTCATGTTAACATAGTGAGTAAACATTGCAAATTATTGAGATTTATTCCCAAAACACTCAAACACACGTTCCGGAAGTTTGTGCTTGGATTGAACAATACTTTGAACAGTTTCAGTCTACATTAGAAGCACGTGAATATGCAAGGAAGAGTAAATGTGGGTGGCATTTCACACTAATATTCCAGGAAAGGTAAATTCCTCGCAAAGACAGAAGTTTGAATATCAGAGTACTGATGAGCTTTTAGTAAACCCTAAAGACTGATTCAGAAGAGAATACTTCAATTTTATGATAAATTATATTCAGTCTAATTTGAAAACTAGGTTTCAAGCATTCGCCCAATATACCGACCCATTTGAGTTTATGTTCAACTTGTCATCTCTTAAAACAAATATCTAAAGAGACGTTTTACGAAACACTGTCTACATTTGAAAAAAAAAAGTTTTATCTGATAGTGGAGAATGCAATGTTGATTGTCATGGACTATTTGAGGATGTACAAGTGCTTATTACAGTAATCCCTTCACATACGTGCGGTATTAAAGAACTAGTTACGTATACGATGAGACAGAAACTTTGTAAAGTCTATCCCAATGTTTGAATTTTGCTCAGAATTATTTTTACTATTCCTGTAACCATTGTGTCTACTAAAGATGTTTCTCGAAGCTGAAGTTAATCAAGATCTACCTCCGAACAACTACGACACAATAAAGGTTGTGGGAATTTACAATGCTATCCATAGAGAACAATATAACCTTTTCTTTGGGCTATTTAAATGTCATAAGAGAGTTCAGCTCCAAGAAAAACATAGAAAGGAGGAGCTTTCAGGATGAGTGAAATAGTTATACAATGTAGATGTTTACCATTTAACGTGAATATTTATTTAATTTTTACTGCTGATGCTTCTATATCTATCATAAATAATAATAGTTAAAATGATAATAAAATTTATCCATGTTTATACAGATGCAGTAAATTGAAATCGAGATTTAAGCCCGATTAAAATGGAAGGGACTGCAAATATGTTATTTCGTCCGGGACCCCGCATAATATTGCTCCACCGCTGTCTATCATTTTTCTTTACTGGCAATATCAAAGGCAAGACATGAATTTTCTTACCTGAAAACAGATTCGAATGATAGTACGAGAGTGGTGGTAGTAGTGGTAGCTCTCTCAACCAAAATTACCACCAAAGGAAAAAAAAATAATTTAATCAAATAACAATAAATCATATTTAGTGGCATAAATTAAACACGAAAATCGTTACCATATTTTTGTACTCTGAAGGCCTTTGCGAGGTTAGAAAGATCTGAATTATTTAAAGAGATGTGTGAAAGAGGAAAATCTGAATCCTAATCTGTGATAGAGCAAACTGAAGAAAAAAAATATCTCAAGAAAAGTATTTGCTGTTCAAAAATGTGCAAATAAACTCTTGTAATAAAATGTAAAAACAACTTTTTTTTTAAAGTGATCCAGTTACAGAAAGGACATATGGTACTCCAGAATTTACACCCATTTTTTTTGTCTCCTTCATAAGGCAATCTTTCACATTTCTCTCTTTTTTCTTTCAGTTGCCAAAGTACGAGTTGCACCAATTGACACATTCATTGAAACCTCGTTAGACGAATTTATTGCAAAGTTTTCCATGTCATTTGACATCGTTTATTTTCTTCCTCTCTCGGTACTTGACTGCGTCTCTCACTGATGGTGATGGAAACTCGCAGCTTCAAGCTGTGCTGTCTGACCTCCATCCTTTCTTTCCCTAATTTTTCTGCAAACATTTTCCCGGGGATTCATGTCATAAATCCATTCAAGTGTCTTATATTTTACGACTTCTCGTAATATCTGATATATTTTGAAATGAATATTGAGAATGAATTCAGACACCATATTGCAACGGAAGACATTGCCACGGTGTTTTGTCCTTATGTCATCAACGTTTGAACAAAATATCAACGAAATTGTTTAAATATTGGATTGTAATCTTTGTTTTCGTCTATTTTAGACATAAAGTTTTACCCTGCAGACTAGGATATTGCTGATTGTTACCCAGAAATTGTCTGGTTTATAACGTGGCTTGTACTTTTATTATATGTGTTAAAGCCTTTAGTCTGAAATCAACAATGGTAAGTTCTTAACAACTAAATGCTATTGAAGAAATGTTCGTTCTTGACAGATATCTTCGTTTTGAATTCCAACGTTACCAATTATATACAGGGTGTTACTGAAATAATGGGCCAATTTTTAGGAGGTGATTATTTACATCCAAACAAGAAGAACTTTCCTTTGAACAAATTCGGATTACTTTCGTAACTATAGGCATTTAAAGACACAGAGGCATCATCACAACTGACGTCAGATGTCGACAAGTAACGGCATAAGCGTAGTCTGCCTAGGAAATCACACTGGATGGAAATCACACTGTGTCAATCAAAAGCATTACTTAAATAGAAGTATCGGGTACTACTTCCAATGTGATTTGGTAAATCGACACCAAATACGTCATAATGTGTCGAGATATGACGCAATTTGTAACAATATACCGCCATGACTTTCAGCGCTTGTATCTCCGAAATTATTCAGTTTTCGGAATTTCGTCAAAGGAACTCTGTATAACTAAAAACCTAGTGGTCAGTTTCAAGTTCGAGAATGTATCCAGAGATTCTGGCAGCATTTCCAGTTAGGGGGGTGGGTGGGTGTAGCCAAAGTCGGAGCGTTACAAGTGTTGCAATAGAGTTTTAAGGTTTTCTATCGATTTTATTTTTTAAAGTTTGGTGTGAGAATTTGCGGGTGTGACACCCCTATTATGTGCACCAGCATAATATCTGTATGTATCTACCTGTACTAAAATTCGACGATTCAGCTTTAAATCGAGTAGAGACATTATCGATTCATAATTCGATACGTTCAGTCGTTGAGATATACGGTAGTTTTGCATATCCTTAATTGCTGGTGGCATCGGTATTTGATAGCGTAAAGCATATTAGCGAGAGCGTCAACTAGCACGCTTCATAGTGAGCTTCTATAAATGGCAAAGAAAGGGTAGCTCCGCCTACGACACTCATACATTGTTCAAAAGACATTATCTACAGAAAATTAAATACTTCAAAAGGAATTATGTATATTAATTGCAGTATTTTATGGTCTGAAATGCATAATTTTTACACTCTTTGGCGTCATATGGGAAGGTACGTTCGACATTGGTACATCTTAAAATAACATACAATTTAAAACTTATAACATTCTACAGAAGAAATATTTCAAATTGTTGGACTTACGGAAAATATACAAATATCTCAACAGTAACTGCTTTTTAAGTAAAAGCAATATTTACATATTTAGGTGTTGTATATCCTCTTTAACCGTCTCACTAAAAAAATCCTGCATCCAGTGGAAAGTGTTAATGGACTGTTGTCAATTCATGATAATTTTCCTTTATGTTCCTGAGCGATATTTCATCGATTCTAGTGTTGTGGGGATATTCTAAGGCAGGAAGTGTCATTTGTAACGATGGTAATAATATTTATAATGAAAGTGGTGGAGTGTATTTACACACCACAACACAAAAATTTGTATTATGAGTTTTGATATGCACGTTTGTACTCATCAAAGAAGCAAACCTTTTTAGATTCTCTTGTTTGTTCTTAGTGTCCTCAGTTGTTAAAAATTTGAACGTAAATATTAAATTATATTATCTATGAGATGAGGTCGATTCAAGGATTTTACCAGAATTTTCAGTTTGAGAATGTGTAAAGCCTATTTTTGGGGAGTGGGGTGGTATTGAGGTTTCCAGAGTTTCTACAATTTTTAACTGTAAAAATTTTGAATCTGGGAGTGCCAAAAAATTTGAGAAGTCACACCCTCATTGAAAAGGGTCTGGAAGCATTTCTTGATGGGTTTCGTCGTATTGCTTGATTGCCAACTTGGTACGGTTCCCTGGTAAACTGTCTACTTTTCTATTTCATAGTAAACACGAAAGCTCGCCAAGCTCTCCTTTTTATAATAGCATATTAAAAGGTTACATTTTCCTGACTTTTGTTTTAAACACAAGCATTGATTAATTGTTATTTTTAGTCTAGTATTCCCCCCACAAAAGAAGGAATTAAAATGAAGAGATGTACGCTACTTTATGTTTTTCTTCTGTTTGTAGAGAAGTTTAACTTTTAAAGAGTGTTTGAAAGGATAAAGAAAACAGAACAACGTTTCTACTTGAAAACTGACGCTTACAGTATCCAAATTCGCCTTTGTTATAAATTCTCTCTATGAGGAGGAAAACATGGTTAATAGGTAGGTCTCAGTGGAATATAAAAGCACCATAAATCACCAGTTTGAGACTGTTTCCAATCATTTATTTAAGTCCTAAAAGGAAAAACCTTTCTGGATGTAGACGTACAATTCATTTGTAAAAGTGGTAAAGAGATTTTGAAACCACTTATAAAGAATAGACTAAGTTACGAAAATATGAGATACATACAAACCGAAAACCTATACATTTTCGCATGCGGTAAGTACTTTTATATTTTCAGTTGTGTTTCGTTACAGAAAAAATCAATAAGTGAATATATTAATTATATTTAAGAAATATGGACACGGAGGCCTAGCATGGTACTAAATACGCATATTTGCATGTCTGTACGTTAGTGTGTAGTCTCGGAACCAATAAGTATGTTTTGCACGTCTGGAGCGGTAGTAGAATGGAGTTATTTCCAATGGGAACATATTATTACCCAATTCGAGAATGGTATACACCGAAGGCAAACTTCCTGCACACTGAAGATTCCACTGCCAATCGTCAATCCGGTGATTGTGCTGTTCAAAACAGTGCAAAAGGAAACCGTGATAACAACGTTAAGGTCGCCCTGGACCGAAAGCTTAAAACGACAGGACAGGAAAACGGATAGTGGAAGGCAATCCATGTTGCAGATTTTGGAGATGTATCACCATACTTTCATGCCAGTCCTAATACAATTGTTCGGTAGGTTTACCCGTTAGCCTATCATATGAGACCTGCCACGCTTAAACCACTGCTTGCCGAAGTCAATATTGTTTAACGGATTCATTGGGCAATGAGGTTGAGCTTTTGGCATAGTGTCATCTTCTCGGATTAGTTGTTTTTCCTCAGTTTTCATGTAGGTCTCTGGAAACAGCCTTCTCTAGAATTCAGCATAACCAACATTATCCAGTTTCCAGCACTTTGGATTTGCCGTTAAGGTATGGAGTACAGGAGTACCTGATCTTGTTAAATGTGCAGAAAATATTAACTCGTGAAATACATCGAAATTTTCAACAAGGCTTTTTTAATATTTTCAGATGCGGGCCAAGACATTCACTTCGTTCATGTAAGATGACACTCCATGCTACACTGCGGAAACTACACAGGCTCAGCTTGAAAAACAAGGTATCCGATCACTTGCATGGGTCAGTCAGCCACCAGACATTAACCATATCGAACAATCTAGTCTATGCTTTATGATGCAGTGGAAGGACGTACCCGGAAATCTGTTTTATACTGAGAACTGTTAGCGAAGTTTCCGCCATGATTGTCAGTTTGGGGGGTGTAAAGTCAAAATTGGGATGGTGTAAGTGAAGGTTTGTACGATTTCCAACGATTTTTCACAGCAAAAATTTTAAATTTCGGAGGGTGTTTTCAAGACTTTGGGGGTTAAACAACCCCCACAGAGGGGGTCTGGCGGAACCATTGACTGTTAGGGTATATACTTGCCGAGTGAATCAACATTTCACAGGTCAACATAATAGTGTTCACTGATTTCATGCAGGGTCTTTGAAGAAAGTACGCGGTGCAACAATTAAATTTTAGTGGGTATGTATTGCATTTATATTCCATGGCTTCAATTCAATAAACGTCAATGTCCAAATTTCAGCGTGTCTAATTTATGGTTTTTCTCCGTATATATGAGCACGTATTGTTATGTGGACACTATGGAGGGAGACTGATCTAAGTCCATTGTATAACATTCTTAGGAAAGAAACTTTTAAAGTGAAATGTTTCTAACTTTAACTGCTGTGGAAAAGATAATTTATATGGACAATCGGTTAAAAACGACACCAAGCACAGATCACTTCTGCAAAACAAAACTCATTTTCAATAAAAGTGGACTTAGATCAGTCTTCCTTTATAGTGCGCATATATGAATGAAAGAGAACTGTTTTTTAAAGACAAAGCCATCAATTATAATGATAGGACTCTTTTGCGCCATTGGGACACGTTCTTCTGGTATGGGTATTAGTTTCGCACCACGCTTAGATTGTGTTATGCATATAATTAAATAGAGAGTGGAACGGGAATGGCAAATGCAAGGTTTCTTTTTGTGCCCATTTAAATAAAAAAAACTCAAATATGAATTCCACACCGCTTTCACTTTACATATTCAAAAGCATTACACAAAAACAGCTGGTGTATCACACGATTTAACAGTATGTTTCCTCGTGCGTGTCGGAGCGCGATGCTTATTTGTTTTCTACTCCCTCTCCTAATTTTCATTTTTCATGTTTTCAGTTTCTCTCTCTCTCACACACACACACATACAATTACATGGACTGACACACAGACTCTCTCTCATCCATTTAGGCTCTGTATGCTCTCTCTCACTCTTTTTCCAGCAACGCACGATGTGTGAACATGTGTGTTACACATCCTTGTACTCCTCTTGTTTTCCATTTCCCTTGTACTTGAACCAGCACTACAGTATTGGGACTACAAATTCCCGCAAGAGCGAGGTTTCAAAAATGAAAAACGATGGTCTAAAGACGGTAGTATATATTTAAAAAAAAAACATACAGGGGTGAATTTTTAATGCTAAAATATTAGTTCCAAAAATACAGAGGAAATAAGGAAACAGAAAAGAATTAACAATACTAACAGAAATTTATTTACAAAACATAACCTAAGGTAAACTAAATTATCGAACAATCTGCAACTTTCTTCTTCTTCTTCTTCTTCTTATCCTGCTCCTCTTCCTCCTTGTTGCATATATTGATTTATGACGCATTCTTCGGTGCAGTGCGCATTCAAAACATGTAACATACGGAATTCATCGTCTATGCTACTGTAATTGAAACTAACTTTCGTGTCTTCCTTAGCTTATGCTCGCAGTAGTAATAAGTTACACGCTGTAGGTATATATATTTCGCTATATCCCTATTTAACTTTCTAATTTGCCGAACTCTGAAGACTGCAGTTAGTTCAGGTGAATCAATTTGCATTCTACAGGATGAATCAAAAGTAATGTCATAAATTGAGTTAATTTCAGTTAATTCACATAAAAGATCACTTAACAACGAAATAATCTCAAGTCGGAAACTATATCTGCGCTCTACCACCAGTGCGATTTTGTGACGCTCCGGCAAAACACATACTGACACAAAGTGATTGTGAAATCACAAATGCTCACCTCACCTTACGTTGGGCAGTAGGTGCTGGAAGTGGAATGAAAACATAGCTTTCGGTTCGATGCTCTTTTGATGTTACAGTGTTGTCCTATCTGAACATATGAAGCCTGTCTTGGTCTGTTACACCTTGTATGTTCTATATTAAAAATTAGATTGTAAGAATTCTTGATTAAATTAGAAAAATCAGCAGAGCGTGGATACAACTAATGAAAAGTACTATCCTTTTCTTCTTTGAACAAACCTACATAATCAAAGTTCCGTGAGTTTAACTCACAATTAACAGTATATTTTTCTATCGTTTTAATTTATTGATATATTTTGCTATACATGGCTGTATATAACGAGTTTTTCAAAATTACTCAAACTGGTTTTCATAGTTCGTAACTATTGAACTAAAAACTTAGTATCTGGAATAGTCCTCTATATTGAGAAGTTTTAATAGATTGAACAAGAAGTCATCAATCATCATTATGGTTCGGCTGTAAAAGGTGTTACTAGAATCGAAAATTTACAAACTGTGTATATTTCTGTGCAAACTCCATCTATGAGTACTGAAGTTTTGTATTGCTGCACATCATGCATAAAGAGAAATGGGATTTTTTTTTTCGAAAATGTAGTGGTTTCCCAATATTGCTATTGACGCTGGCAATACTGTTACTCTGACTATGACGAATTCCCTACTCCCAGAAACCCTGAAATTTGGAGTGCAAGTTCTGATTTTCACTTTTGTTAAGTGCTCATTACACGAAAACAGAGGGGGAATTAATTTCCTATTTTCCCAAGGTTGCCGGGTTTAGTCAAGTTCTTTCGGACATGTTTAACTTACAAGGAAGGTTATTAAAGTATCACAGTGGATACAGGAGGAAAAAGGAAGAAAAAGGTATGTATTTATATCGTCATGAGTGAAAGTTACCGATGGAAAATTCCTGTTAAAGTTGAAATGTCGGCAAATGTCACACGTTTTAGCAAGGTTAAAACTACAAATGCGCACTTTGCATTTGCTTGAAATTCCTACATTACGCAAAGGAAAGAAAATTAGGCATATCGGCGGAAGTGCAGTTAAGGGTGTGAAATACATCCTTAAAATAGAAATATTATTCAACTTCACACGTTTAAACAAAGCCAGAACTAAATGGACACCTTGTATTTACTTGAAACCCTACCTACACTACGCTGCTGTTGTTTTCCCTTGTGTTAAAACAGTAATTAATGACTCAGAATGAACAATTTTATCAGTTGTGAATTACAATTTGCCGGGAACAACAACTGCGTTGTACCTATACTGTAAAACACTTACAAATGCGAGACCCCTGTGCCATCCAGAAGTGGTATGGTGGCGTCATCTTTTCCATAATAATCACCCGCAACTGCTGGCGACATTGAACAGACGCCTAGAAACCCCGATGAAATCTTTTCTTTGCCAACTCCTTCACAGTACTAACATTCACATACGATACAATCTAGGCGTTATGGAAGTGTCAGTCATTATAGAGAATGAGAAGGTGAAAATGGTAGTGTTCAACTGGCTGAACTCCCAGGTGGAGGAACTTATGTAGAAGGTATACGAAAGCTGTTCTGTGTTACCTAAAGCGCTTGGAAAATACATAGAACAATCCAATGGTGATATGTAACTACTAATCCATGTTCGTACATTTCTTTTGATATTATTTATAACCAATCGGCCTTTAACTTTAAAATGGGTGTAGAAAAAAATTAGATCTATTGTAATTAAACATGGTTCAGTAGTGCAGTATTATTAGAGCTTTTGTTTAGGTTCGTCTAAAGATTGATTTCCTCAGCTGTACGATATCCAGTTTATAGTTGATATTAATATAAGAATTCTAGTTATTCTTATTTCATGCTTGTTTAGGGTTTTAAATAGCCTTATTTAAAAAAAAATCTTATCCAAAATTATGTTTACGTGTTACTCAACAAGTGCATGGAGATTTTCCTCACTTCGATCCCTAGTCTCTGGTCCACGTCACAGTAAAAGGTGTTACGTAACTGTCATCTACATAGGCCAAAAACTGCAATGTTGTGTATAATGTTAAATAACACGCCAACAAATAACAATAATACTATAGTTGCTCTAGGAAGGCTATAAGCATCATTTTCATCAACAAACAGAATCATTACGGTATATTTTTGCTTTTCGTTTTTGTCGATATTGTTGTTTCTGACGTGTTATATACGACTATATCATGTATAGAACTACATTCCTTTTGCTTCGGGCTTCTCGGAAACCATTGTTTGCTGGAGTCGTATGGAAGTGTCAGTCATTATATATATATATATATATATATATATATATATATATATATATATGTGTGTGTGTGTGTGTGTATGTATGTGTTAGTGATTTTACTATTACATTCTCTTACACTATATAACAGCAACCATTTCTTATGCTCTCTCATTTCAAATATACGTCAATCTCCTACCACTCCCATCATGCCTCTCTTTCTCTTTCATTGTATCGAGGTATCAAGTCTCCACCCTGAGGCACCATACACGTATAGTTACAGATTGTTCTCCTAACAATGGGGTAAACAATAGGTAGTGTGGTACATTTAGCTATTCTTCCTTTCCGCGAGAAGACGTCACATGTAATTAGAGCCTGGGATTCTCCCAAATAACGCATCATTTCTTCGTGGTTTCTCCTCGTTGAAATGGAAGAGAGAAAACATTTGGCAAAGTCGTACGTACTTGCGCAAACAACTTTGCAACTAGGTCTCTATGTATTTGTATCATGATGACACGCTTGGAAACAAACCAACAGTATTTTACAATGATTTTTGCTTAAAGCGTCACCATTTATGTTATTATTTAGTGAGTATAATATCTTGTAATGTCACTATGTTTTAACATTAAACTTATTTCCTTGTTAATTAAGCGTTATTTGAGGGGCGTTGCGCAGAAATTGTGTAATCCTATACCAGAGTTCGAAGCAAAGAAGCACATTTAAATCTGTTCTAAATGCAGAAAAGCTAAAGGGTTAATCACAATCTGATTTAACAATTTTTTTTTCTTCATATTATTCTTATGAACAGTGTAGGGAAGATTATGTTCTTTTCAATAAAGACTACATATGTGTAGGTTTAGAAGATGATAGATATCCAGGAAAAGAAACATACCTTCATGACCTTATTCAGCCCTGAAACTGTTGCATGTGCTTTCCCACTGTGTAAAAATGCTTTCATCTGTTCTAAAATTAACTTGATTCTGATGATTATAAGTGTTCTACCTTAAGGTATGTCTATGACTCGTCTGTCTCTTAGTAAGAAAAACTGGTGGTGGTTTACCATTATTTTCCATCGGATGAAGATACCATCCTAAGCAAAGGACCTACAGTTTTAAAGTGTTCTTGTACTCTGGAATCCTTGAGTACAAAATAGCATGATACCAACTGATCCACCGGGGCCAAGGTGCTAAGACAATGTCAAACTGTTGCTACTAATCCCTAGCTAACATGAACACGACTGCGTTATAGGATGAAACGTAATTAATTCAAACTTCCGAGCTAAACACGTAAGTTACTATAGACCCTCATTATCAGATCAAGCTCAATAGAAGGTATACTATATAATTCGAAAAGATCTTCAATATAATTTCAACAGCGATCTTGATTTCAGTTGTCTTCTCTAGTTTCTTCCTCAATAGTATAAGACAACATTTAGTACTTTATAAATTAGAATTACTAAAGAGGGATGGGATCCGATTAGGCCCGTAGCCAAGGATGGAATCTTAAGACTCATTTAAAATTTTACGTTTATGTGTGTTAACAGGAAGTAAAATAATATGTCGAAACCCATCCTCCCCTAAATGTGGATGTCTGTTTTGTGCCTTGTAACGCGCCTAGTCCTCAATAACCATTCTGTACGCACTAGGTTCGTTTTCTTTTCTCATGCTGTGTAATGTCACATCACCTTTAATTAACTCAAGACTATTGTAAAAATAACACTTGCTATTACTAATAAATTAAGAGCAAAGCCCGAATAAAATTGTTCAATCTTATTTCTGTGTTAGCATTGAAGAAGTAATTAAGTTTGATCTGGAATAGCACTATAATTATTAGTTCCTCACGATAAACAATCCTTTATTACAGTAAAAATGTTAAGTAAAGCCTCTTTACTACTTTGTTAACATTAAAACGTAACTGAAATTAGATTCTTTGAACAAAGTGCGATTTTTAATTTTTATTAATATTCTCCCTTAAAGCTACATTGGGTTACTTTCGCATATATCAGTAGTATAATTGCTTTAGACGCTTAAAAAATCAGAACTATAAGCTCTGGCAAGTTTGTTTGATCTGCTCGTATCAGAAATTCTATAGTGAAAAGTACTATAAAACATTGTATGATTTTTTGCACATAATATCTCGTACTGAGAATTGTATACAGTCTATCATACAAGGGATTGTGCGAGCTATTGTATCTTCTTAATATTGTCCAATTTTATTAAGGGGAAGGAGTAAAATAAATATAACTATGTTGTTACTTTTAGCTTTAATTATGAATAATATTTGGAGAGAGAGAGAGAGAGAGAGAGAGAGAGAGAGAGAGAGAGAGATAAATGGAGAATTTCGTTTTATCGATTAAATGGCAACATACTTGAATACTTGAAAAACTTGAATATATAAAATGTAAGTCGCACATTATTGCAATCACCAAATTTGGAGCATGTTTGAACCAATCAAATCAAACTCAGATTGTAGTTATTATAAGTATACATACTACTACAAGGCTATACAAGCAAGAAAATTAACCAGGAACTGAAACCGTAATTATAGTCTCAGGTTTCAAAAGAAGGGTTTAATTCCTCTTTTGAAGTCCAGATTGGAAACATTTTCCAATAATTCTGTAGGGGCTACTCTCTCTACCCAGCCACCCCTTTTCTAACCATTTCCTCACCTATCATCATGTTCCTCTAATACCACCAGCAGTATCTGTCCCTTCCTCTACTCTACTTGTGTAGACTGAATCGTTGATAGATTTCAAAGTGAATCAACCGAAAACACAAATGAAAGACTCTTCTC
>JAGDQP010036537.1:0-19017 GCA_022664845.1 Lepisma saccharinum | reverse complement strand
AGCATGTATCTCTCCATTGCTCTTTGTGTGACTCTTAATTTTTGAGTCGTTTGCGCAATCAATGTCCAAGTTTAACAGTCGTACATCATCACAGGTAAGACACTTTGATTATAAACTTTAGCTTCAGACACATTGGTAGTTTGCTTTTGAAAATAAAGTGTAGTCTTCCAAACGAACTCCAAGCCATTTTGCATCTTCTATTTATTTCATCAGTCAACTTTGCATTCGATGTTTTGAGCTGGGCTAGGTAAACATACTCATCAACTATGCCTATTGTCTATCCGCTAATCTTTATTTCCCTTTTTGCAGCATGTTGATTGTATATGACCTTTCTTTTACTTAAATTCATTTTAAGGCCTATTTTTGAACTCTCATTATTCAGTTCTTTCGCATTTGAAGCAAACAGGACTATATCATCAGCGACCCGTAGGTGATAAAGATATTCGCTATTAATTTTAATTTCAACTTCATCCCAGTTTAAATTTTGGAACACTCTCTCCAGGACCGCACAAAACAGTTTTGGGGAAATTGAATCTCCTTGCCTTACCCCCTTTCCAACTTTAAATTTTTCACTTTCTTGGTGTAGTCTAATGATAGATTGGCAGTCGAATAAATGTTTCGCAGTAGCTTGATGTATGCATTTTCGATGCCTTGATGTTCAAGTTATTTAAGTACTGCTGACAAGGAGACCGAATCGAAAGCTTTTTCGAAATCTATAAATCCCAAACATAGTGGAAGTTCATTTTCATTAGTCCTTTCCATAACTTCATTCAATGTTTGTATGTGGTCCATTGTGCTAAATCCACGACGAAATCCGGTTTGTTCCCTTCCCTGGTTAAAATCCAAGTCCCGTTCAATACGATTCAAAATAACTTTGGTGAACATTTTGTATAGAACTGACAGTAAACTAATTGTTCTGTAGTTTTCGACGCGTTTTTTGTCCCCTTTCTTGTACAACAAAATTATAACAGCATTATTCCAACTTCTGGGCATTTCTCTCTTCCTCAGGCACATTGTGAATAATTTCGCAAGTTCCTCTTTCATGTTTTCACCTCCCCATTTAAACATCTCTGCTGTGAGTCCATCTTCTCCTGGCGTCTTTCCGTTCTTCATCCCACGAATTACTTTATCCACTTCTTCTTTCATTACACCTGGGACATCTACATCATTTTCTTCAGAGTCTTCATTTCCTAGCTCTCCTTCGGAGTAGTACAATTCTCTGTAGAAATTTTCAAATATTTTTATAATTTCTTCCTTATTTCGTGTTACGGTCCCGTCTGGTCTCTTAACTGCAATTATTTGCTTTTTCCCTATCATGAGTTGCTGTTTGGTTTTCTTCAGGCTCTTGTTCTCCTTGATTGTATTTCTAACAAGATTTTCGTTATATCTTCGTACATCCTCTCCTATTTTCTTCCTTACGGTTTTATTTAGTTCTATGTATTCAATCCTTTTTATGTAATTTTCATCTTCTTTCATTTCCCTTCTTTTATTCATCAAGAGTTAGTTTCTTCTGATATTTTGCTCTCGTTTTTCTTTCTGGTGCCTGCTATTTCCTTGGCTGTCTCTCTTATTATCTCAGTCAGTATTTTATTTCTGCTATTGATGTCTTCTTCATCTTCTAACTCTTCCAATGGGCTAAATCTGTTGCTTAGTTATGTCTCGAATGTCTCCCTGTTTTTCCCTAGATTTTCCAGATCTAAAAGTGGCGGTTTTCCTCTGATAAGCTTCTTTCTCTCAAGTCTAGTATTTAGTTTCAGCTTACATCTCACCATCCTATGACCACTCGAGACTTTGAAACTGTTCAGAACAGACAAGTCTTGCAGAATTGCCTTGTTATTCGATAGAACGTGGTCTATTTCGTTTTTAGTCCCATTTGGGCCTTTCCATGTCTCGTACTCTGGAGGATAGTACCCTAGAACACATGCATAAAAGAACATGTGGACACAACCTGAATTATTTATTCTAAAAGGAGATTAAATAAAACTGTGACCGAACAGTTTCTGGACATTGTTATATCTCAAAAGTGTATTTACATAATTTTGAAGTTACTGTTAACGTTTCTGTAAGGTTAATGGTATTTATTATTTACGTACGAAACAAACTTTAGTTTATGGAAGTTTTTTTTTCTGTTTTCCTACACCTAAATTTGAATAATTATCGTAAAACGGAAAAGGTGGGAAAACCTACTAGGATTTCGCATTAAGTTACTCAGCTGTAGCTCAGTGATAGAGTGTTGGCTGAGCATTCGGAAGGTCGTGGGTTCAAGCTCAGCGGCCGACCATCCTGACAGGTGTTTCCAAGATTTTTCCTCAATCACTCTCGGCAAATGCCGGAATGGTACCTACAAACTAGGCCCTGGCTGACTCCCTTCCAACATCCTCTCCACCACCCTATCCCGACCTCAACCTGAGATACTTAAAGATCATAAATAATTTTAAAAACTTCAAATGGGAGAACTTGTAGGTTTCTTTTGTAAGAAACACCGATAAACACTAAAGATATTTAAATGACAAAACCACTGTTCGCAGCATTCATTCGTTCCATATTCTCCTGAGTTACTTTTCACTTAATAGCTCTTGACTTCCTTGATCGATTGGATATGGTTTGATGAGACTGATTATCGGAACTACCTTTAGCCTTCAACACACACACACACACACACATGAAAACGGAGAAGTCTGGGATTGGGGGAGATAAAGAAGAAAGAGGGATAAGGTAGATCCTAGTCTTCAGAGATTAATATCAGTTCGATTTCCTATGTGAGCGGACCAGTCAAAAAGTTTTGCTGTTGTCCCTTCTCCCTTTATGGTTCATCCCCTCCATCTTTCCAACCCCCCAATAAGATCAGAATTCCACCCTCCTGGTTTTGGAGAAGAGTTTCTCTCCCAGAAGAAAGAAAAGAAGCTAAAGAAGACAGACAAAGAACAAAAAAGATGGATGGAGAACTATCTATGGAGTTTTACGGACACGAAGATAGATGGCAGTGGTAGTCATTGCACGACTGCTCGATAGGTAATGAAGACAAAGCACCACCTGAAGGTTGCAAACAGAACTTTAATCGTGAGTCATAAAACAACAGGCGATGAGGGCTAAGACAGAGAGCGAGAGTGAGAAAGAGAGAGAGAGAGAGAGAGATGGTTATATTACGACTCCACTGAGAGGCCAAGAGAGGGCGCGATATAAATTAAACAACTCAGAGGAAACTGAAATAAATGAATGCTGGCTTAATTCTATTGTATGCATGGACCATGATAATATAATATAACAGAGTAGATGGATAATAGAAAAAGAGAAGACAGATTAACTTTTCAAACTTTTTTTGGCGGCGTTCTTCACATCAGACAAATTTCTCCCCATACCTTGAAACAAAAAAATTGGTAGATATTTCAATCAGGGATTGTGCAAAACCTCGCCCCCGCAATGGAGAAATCTCACCCCTCCAAATCGTGAAGCACCCGCGCCCCACAAAAAAAAAATGTTTACTGTTAAAAATCGAGAGAAACACTGCAAAACTCTACATACATCCTCCTAACTTTGGCTTCATACCTCCCAAACTGAAAATTCTGGCAGAATTCCTGACTCCCAATCCACTCAGGTACCTTACAGACTTGATAATATGGCCATCTTGCATGGTTGTTTCTTTGGCACTTTGTATGACCGAGTGTGGTACATCAGTAGCACTATACCGGTACTCATACTCTAACCTGGAACTTCCAGATTCCAAATTTGAAAACTCATTGTCCTCTTCCACGCTTTTTCCTTCAGTAACAGTACAGGAATGTTCAATGGTACATTCCATTAACGCCAAGACTGCTTTTTCATCTTCGTTCATAGAAACTGAGAAAAGCATCAGATCGTTCACATACGAAAGGTGAGCACTTAATTTGGTTTAAATTTTGCGTTCTCTCTTTGTATGAGCCGAGCTCCACCTATGATCCAAGCTCGTAACGTCAAAGTGATAATATCCAAAGGTAATCACTCTTCTGGAAAAGTAATGAGAACGGTAGCGACCAGAGCATTTCTTGAGGTCACAATCCAGTATTCGCCTGGGGAAATTTAGGAATCTCCTTGAAAATCTTTTTTTATCAGGCGAATGCCGGGATTGTACTTCAAACAAAGGTTGTGGAAGCTTTCCAGACGAGTAATCGACCAGGAGTGTCATCTTTCAGACCTGATGGGCTTAGAGCAAAGCTGCTAACCTAGGTTGCCTGCTAGAGTGCTGGGCCGTCGTTCATGAGGTTGCGGGTTCGAATCCCGCCTGGGGTATGGATGTTTGTGGATTTTTAACACACTGCATTCTTATTATTACCATCGTGACGGGCCGAAGTCCATAGTCACTAAAATGTCTCTTACGAAATAAGGTTTACAAAGTATTTTTTTAGACCGAAGCGGTATTGCATTATATTTGCAACTCTTGTCCCTTTTGCATGTAACTTTTGGACTTAACTTTTTTTTACTTACTACCCAACTCCATGTTGAATTTGAATTTATTTTATGGTCTTTAGGCATCTAAGGCTCAGGCCGGGATAGGATAGGGGGAAAGGATGCGGGAAGGAATCGGCCAGGACATGCAGAGTGTCCCAAAAGGTACTTTACAACTTCAAGGTCATATAACTAGACTTTATAGAGTAACAAAGTAAGTTTCATGTGATGCACCAACTCAAAACGTTTTGCTCCTTGAGGTGATGAATAACATCCTTGTCTTTCCAGGAGGCAGGATCAACAGAATTTGAAAAATGGAGGCTGCACAGGAAAAGTTTGCGCGTTTTGGCCTGTCATCTGTAACAATTGCAATCGGTATGGAAACAACTGCAGGTGCTTGCGGAATACGCAGTGGATTGTCGTGCGAAGGATCTGCAGCTCTGCCTTCCCAATAGACTTCTGCGGCAAACGCTGGAGAAAGCCTGTCGACTTCTTTCCATACCTTCTTCACTTGTTCTTGGCCTGCCTATGTGGTGCATCAATTCCACACTGCCTGTCGCAATGAAGTTGATGTATCATTTTCTTCTTCTGGATGGCCGAGAGAGTGGTTCTTTCCCGTATCGCGTTCTGAACCTTCGCTAAACTTGGGTGTCTGACTTGGTTTGAAGAAACCAAGCCACACACCGCGCCTTTGCTCATGCAGACTCCATTTTTTAAATTCCGTTGCTCCTGCCCCCTGGAAAGACAAGGATGTTATTCATCATCTCACAGAACCAAACTTTTTGAGTTGGTGCATCACATGAAACTTACTTTGTTACTCTATGTTAATTACGAGTCTAGTTATATGACCTTGAAGTTGTAAAGTACCTTTTGGAACACCCCGTATTTTGAAGGTGCCATCCCGCCATTTGTATGGTGTGACTGAGGAAAAAAAACGAGAAAAAAAAACTCAGTCAAAACGACTAGTCGCTGGGGTTATACAATCAGCGACAGCTACAGCGGGGCTAGGAGGGCTGAAGCCTCCCAAGTTCTACCTTAGCCCCTAGCTTCATCAGTACTCTTTATTTTATGCATCCGACTTTTTCAAATCATAAAATTGTAGATCCCCCCGGACTTTTTGTTCCGAAGCCGTCATTACATACATTACACAATACAGATCGGGCCGACCTGGTAGCCGTGTGGGTTGGGGTGTTAAGCCAGCGACTCGAAGGTCCCGGGTTCGAATCCCAGCTAAGGCATGGATGTGAATTTTAACTAGCATGGCATTCATAATCGTGACGGGCCAAAATCAAAGTTACTATAAACGGACCATACATTTTTTTTTCTACAATACAGATCGGGTTGAGTAAAAGTGTGAAATAGAATAATTCACGCTACTTGATGCGTTTGACAAGAGGTTATAAAAGAATTGAATAAGTCAATGAATTGGTAGCCAATACATTTCTAAGCTGATATAAAGTTCCATTTGGAAGAAAATATATGTAAACAGAAACAATGCTTAATAAAATGTATTAATACAATACCTTGTGGGTGACTTCATTTTCTCAATGTTAAACGAGAGAGAAGAGCCCTCTGGGGACTAATTTTCGTTCTTTCCAAGAGGTCGTTGTTTTTCCTTCGTAACGTAGTTTGATTTAGGCGACTGAAGACAGAGAACACACTTTTGTCCGATCCAGAGAGTTGATTCGAGAAGCTAACTTTCTGGTAACCATGTTCCACTCAGAGGAATGACGCTTTTGGATGAAACATTGCTTTGAAAGACCCTGAGGTCATTGAGGATCACCCCCGGGTGCTGTTCATCCATGAATAGAGGTCAGCTCATCTACTATATCACCGCGACTTTTTTCTGCACCTCGTATCCTCTCATGCCAACACCTCTCCCTCCCTTTCACTCATACTATTGACACGGTAAAACTCAACGTAACTTTATATTGGCCTCCTTCCGCTGTCGAAAATAAGTCCCTTATTCCCCGTTAAGGGTCTCTCTGTGCAATTTACGTAGGTTACGTAATGTTATGTCCGTATTTTGAACTCAATTTCTGCTATCTAAAACAGGTTGCATTATTGCTGTTGAGTAGAAAATATTCAGAACATGGTTTTGTTGAACTTTTTCCCTTGTATCAGAAAGGGTCAGATCCGCGCTTCATGCCGGAGGCAACGATTTTGGTTGCATTTTTAAAATTGTTGCTAGCATTGTATACATTTACACCATTTCCGAATCCGTATTAACGGCATCGCACATAATGGTGTATTTCATCCACCTGAAAAAAGTAAATTGGTTGGTGCCAAATCAGAGCGATATGGTGGGTATAAGGCTACAGAATAATAATATCTGTAATCGTTGATATTCGGCTTCGTACCAGATATAAATTATCACTCAAATTAGATCGGATTTCGTGATATCTTCTTCAATGATTTACATCGATCGAGGTGTGGCCACCAGGTAATCCAGAAGCAAGTTCATGGACAGTTATGGCAGCTGCCAGTGCGTGAGAGGTCAACAACAAGGCATTTATTGGCATGCAATATTCTCAGTTTATTATTCTACCTCTGAAAAATATATTCATTCACTTTCAAAGTCATTTTGCCTCAAGCTCTTGTATCTGTGGACACACATGCCCCCTTTCGCCAGAAAATAACATGATCTTGCTTCTAGATTTGTATCCAACGCAGTTACACCATGACGAAAACTTCAGTCAACTTCGTATTTTTGGACTGTTTGAACCAGAAATAAAATCGAGTTACTTTAATTGATAAAAAGCAAATCCAGTTACCTGTCTGAAGTGTGATTCTCGCATTACAAGACATCTCAAGCGGAGATGGGAGTGTTTCATCTTCTTTAGCTTCCCTACAGTCCCTGTTGACGGTCAAGGAACATATTGCCACGTCTTCTGTGAGTTCTTTGTCACGATTTTTCTTTTACGAGCTGGATTCGCCTTGGTCTCCATGCTGTTTTCCTTTCAACCAGTGTTGGATTTGTTATAAATTAAGAAGGGGGGAGAGGGGATCCTAACGCTCGTGGTTGGTGGTAAGTTGCAACGTACTACCTGTTTGAGTACAAATAGAAAGATTGTATCCCTGGTTGGGATGATATTCGGAATCAACAACCGGGGATGAAATCTTCCGGTACCAGGGAAAATCCCCGGCATCCCCCCGGCAAATCGATCACTGCCTTTAACTTATAATTTATCCGTAAAAAAAACCTCCCCTTCCATTTCCTCTTCAATGTATGACATTTACACTGTTTCTCAAAATTCTAGTGTAAATAAACTGTAAAACAATGTGCACTACTCCGGTTTTTTTTTTGTTGTTGTTTTTTTAACCTCAAATAAATCGTGTTGATCAGAATGGAAACTATGCGTCGATAGGAAAATTGATTACTAATACACTTTCTTCATGGACAATATGCTCCCGAAGACCTTTAGTTCGTTTCACACATAACGCGATAATTAAGTTTATTTTGTTTAATCAAATTTTGTTCGGGAGGGGAGGGGGCGCAACCGGATAAATCAAGATGACAAAAAAAAAAATTCTACTCGTCAATCCCATTTTTTCTTTCATGAAAGAACACAGTAAAGAATAATGGTTCTGGAATGGACAGGAAATGGAGTAGATTTATGAGGGCTCTTCCATCTTCCCATCAATTTACAAATTGTATTGATCCATTTTCCCAAAGGGGAAAAGAGGTAAATGAGATGTTGTGTTAAAAAAAAAAGCTACTTTGATCTATTTGACATAGTATGACTTAATCACACTCATCGATATATGCGTGAGTGGGTGCGGCGGGGGGGGGGGGTGCTTGCGTCAGTCAGTCAATTTTACCAATGTTCCTAATTGGACAAAGCTTAGTTGATTTATGAATTCGCTAGGCCAATATGAAATTAGAAACGCATTTACTGGATTTTGTTTAAAGGGGGATTTTTAAAAAAGATCACACCTCGATTAGGAGGAAATAGAATTAGGCCTGCCGCACACTAGGCTATTCAGCCGCCGCGATTCATCCGCGTGACCAAATTGGAGTGCATTTTTTTTTAAATAAGCGATTTGGTCGCTCGATTTATACTATACCTGTTCCATGTTCAGTTCGCTGTCAGTGTGGGCAGAAACAAGGTGGATAGCACCACACAAATGCATTAGTTACAAGAAAAAAGAAGGCTCCGAAGACGGAGAAGCAAATGGGTTCATCCTTTAAACAAGAAGAGATTGACACTTAGGGTATTTAATTGCTTGTACGGCGAGTTACGAAATAACCCAGACAGTATGTTTTTTAAACTAGTACCAGATGCCAATGGATTCTTTTGATGAACTCCTGGTTCTGGCGAGGGATGAATTGCAAGGTTGTGATACAAAGATGCGTCGATCAATAAGTCCAAAAGAAAAGCTTACAGTTACACTCACGTAAGTTTATTTAATTTTTCTTTTGCTTTGACTGTAGATCAAATACTATGAATAGTCTATCTGTTACCTCAGATAAAGGAGAACCGTTAACAGCCATTTGTGTGGATGTCGACAAGGGTACAGACGTTGGATATGACGTGGAAGGTGTACTGAAAGTGGGTTTCATTGAAGGAAGAATTAGGGTATGAAGGATTAGGGCATGGGTAGGAAAGTATTTCTAAATCATTTTTTAAAACAGCGATAAATTATAGGCCTATGCCTGATTTTTTCTTTCTTCCTTGCTCAGTTTCTCATATGTAGTGACAGAAAGAGATTGGCAATGAAAACAACTGTCAACCCTGCTCAAAATCCCGTGACTAAACCGCCTGGTGTGCGGTGCTTCATGAGAATACATGGGTTAATTTTTTTGCTCCTACCCCAAATCGCCGTCGGAATCACAGATATTTCATTTCTCTCGGCGGGTAAATCCTGTCGCTGCGATCAAATCGCCAAGTATACAGTGCTTCATAAAAAAGCATGGATTATTTTTTTGTGTGTGGTTGAATCGCGGCAGGGCTTAAAGCTATTGAACCAAGATCCACACCATTGATAACAAACCGAGTTGAAACTTGTTATTTGGGGCATTCGGGACAATATTTGAGCCTGGACACAAGGTCATCGGGACTATGCTTGAGACCCTGTCTGACCCGGTAAATTGGAAGGCAACGCAGATATTTAATTCTTTCCTTATTATACACTTTTGCATTTCCGAAATGTTTCTTCCAGGGGTGACCGGGCCACATCTGGTAACGCAGCATTCACGTTACTTCTATTCCAGATTTTGTCTCATTCCCTTCAAGCGTTCACAACTTACAAGGCTGTTTGTTTCCAGTCTTCTGTACTCTACAGTATTCGAGTAGTCATTGGCCAGTTTGGATTGAGAGATAGCAATTCACAGATGAATCATCGTCCTTTCTGATCACATTCTTTAGGAAAAACATTTCTCATACCAGAATATTTGTTCGAAAAAACATTCCCTTGTTAGTATGAAATTGTTACAGTTTCACATTCCCACCAAATTTGCATATATGTCAATATTTATAACGGCAAAGAAATAAAACTAGGAAATATACGCGTACAAGGTCACACCAGTTGTTTACTGAAACGAAAATAGCCAACATATAAAAAGATGAAGGGAAATATAGCATGACAGATATTATATCTGTTGGCTTTGCAGTTGTCATTTCGTTTTTTCCACAGCTTCTACAAGAACACTGTCCTAACAATAAGTGCCCGCGATCGGAACTGGATTTTTAAAGAACTGTTTCTGAAGAAACTGGGTACCCGGTTGCAATAGTATTCGGAACTGGATCCATGTTAAATCTTAGTTTTAAGCAGGATTGGCAAAAAATGTGTTTTTTTAAATTAAAAAAAACAAACAGGTTTATTTGTTTTAAACCAGTTTCTTTTGTTTAAACTAGTTTTTCCTTTTGTTTAAATACCTTCCTTTATTTATTTATATTACATATGGATAGAAATAAGCAGCAGCGGGGTTATGAAGGATGGGTCCTACAGCTACAGCTTAAAGTGGAATCCGAACCACTAATCAGTTTGCACCTGAGAGAAATTGTTCTCCACCTGGACTCGAATCCGGGACGCTGTACACCAAAAGAGACGTTTATACAAATAATGGAATTTTAAAATTACAAAATTAATATGTAGATATCATTCAAGAAAGCTAAAACTAAAAAATTACAATCCGAGCTAATGTTGCTCCGTACTGTACGTTACATACCCAGAAATGTATTTCGTGGAGGGTAGGGTCCAGAGCTTTCGCGGGGGGTCCAAATTCAGTATGAGTGTAAATTTTACAGAAAATATCGAAAATTTCGCGTAAAATTGTAGTAGATTTGCAAAAATATTGAAATTTCGCAGGGGGTCCGAACCTCCAGGACCTAACTCCTGCGTACATGCAGTCGATAAATTTTTCCAACTTCTATCAACATATTTCAGCAAAGTTAACTTTGACTTCTCTATGAAACAACAGGCATTCAGACAAACAGAAAGTACAATTTGGTTTCGTTTCGTTTGTTTAGGCTTAACGTCCTTAAGTAACAGCAAGATCATGAAGGACAACTGACAAGACAGTGACATCTGAACAACTACTCGGTTTGCACTTTAGAGAAATTTTATGGCCCCATGGAATCCAGGATCTATTGATTACAAGGCGAAATGATATAAAATTAACGCAGATGGTTTAATATGTGGAATCGTCACCATGAAGTTAACACTATTTGTGGCATTTATTTATTTATTATTTTTTTAACATTTTTTGGATGTCTTAAAGGCCGATTCCCTATTTAAGCACCATGAATTTAAAAATCTACCAGGCACAGCGAACCTCCATGTCGAACTGTAGTACCTCCTTTTTGTTAAGAATTGCTGAATAATGATACACATATAAGTCCAGAGTGATATAATAATATTCAGCCATTGTCTATCCACTGCTGGATGAAGGTCTCTCCATTTTTAGAAAAACCTCAATGAAGCTGATTCATCCATATTTTCGCTGAAGAAGGATTGATCTATCCAACTTGCATCTGATGTTCTGGGTATTTTCTTCTCTCTGTGACACGTGCAGAACACTTGTCATCAATCTTCCGTATATTCATCCAAGAATGTGACCGACTCATCTCCAATTCATCTTCTTTACTCTTCTCCGATTTATTTGTCTTTTTCTCCCTCCTAGCTATTTCTACCATTCCATTGCTTTTTGCGTAGCTCTTAATCTTCGAGTCATTTGCACATTCGATGTCCACGTTTTATAACCATACAACATTGTTCGTAAAACGAACTTATCATTTATACTTTACGCTTCAGACATGTCGATAAAAGAATTAATAATCCTGGACACTTTCTCGTTTGGAAACGACCGTGACATTATTTGCTGTGTCCTTACGAACTGTTCCCACGTTAAACCGCAATAATTTGCTACACTGTAAAAAAAAACATATTTCTTGTACAGTCAGCACCAAAAGTTTGTACCCAGTCGTAAAATTTCTTTCTGAATAAATTTAAAATCGATTGATCGATCTGAGTACGGTTTCCGGTTACGTAAAGAATGTGATTTTCTGGGGTAACATCCCCACTTCCGGTCATCCTGTTCAAGCACAACATTAGCCTATACAATAAGGGAAGAATTTAAAACTCTGTTTTGCCTACCGAGTCACCGAGTCGAAATCGGATCAGAAATCGTCAGATTGGATCCGAACCATGGATCCGGTCCAAAACTTGACCCGAATGTCCGGATTAACACGGTGGCTCGTTTCAGCTCTGTTAGACTACAATGGTGTAGGCTGCAAAAAATCGAGCATTGCACACTAAAAAAAGTTAACCGAAAACTGTTATTTGAGAGACTACAGAAAAAAATGTCGTTTTGATTAACGCCGGTGGTTGGTACAGATCTCTTATCGCCCCAAGCCAAGAGTCGAGAGACTAGTATTTAATTTTTTGTAGTATCTATGGTAGAGACTATGGTGAGATATGGAGCCTGGTTCTTGTGTTCAGACTCGCCATACTTGGTTTGTTTTCTGTCGTGTGACAGTCTTCCTTACGAGCTATTTTTACTTCTCTCTCTTGAGTAGGGGAGCGGTCTTTTTTATATAGCCTCTGCACAATTTATGTCAATTATTTTCATTTTTTTTTTTTTAAGTTTCAAATCTTCAAGTTTTAGACATATGCTGCGGCCCTGATTTCTTTCTATTTTTGTTTCAATTGGTATAGACTCTAGTTTTCTAGTGCATGGTTAACATGTTCTATGTGGGTTTTTCTCTTTGAAAATACGAAATAATATCTCACAGTTGATTGTATTGATATAATCTACATTTAATTTTCCTTTCTTTCTCCCGTTTCTAGGCATTAATCCCCAGTTTGAGTTTCCGTACAGGAGGAATTTTCCTTGTACTCTTTACGTAAGCTTTCTCCAGGCTGCTTTATTCCCTGTGGTTTATGCAACATCTCACTCCACGGGTTATTGACGAAAAGAGGTGGGCACCGATAATTTTAGTTCTCCTAGTTGGCAACCCTACTGCAAAAGTTGTCATTTATTCTGTCGGAAGTTCCAGTTCTGTTGGATGTCCAGAAGATTAGCTTGTACAGAAATCAATGTGTTTTTAATGAAACATACTGTAGTAATTTATCTATAATACAGTGGTGAGATCTGGAGCCTGGTTCTCATGTTCAGAATCAGCAGATATGGTTTCCTCTTTTCATCGCTCTTACAAGTGTACACTTGAAAATGACTACATACGTAACCCAAACATTGTGTGATGTGTTAAAAATATGAATGAATAATAAATTGGGTATTTAACATCGGGCTGTGAACGTGTGATTCTTCTTTAAAGGATATTGTAATCACTCAAAATAACAGTTTTGTGTTAAATTTTTCAGTACACGCTAAAATGTAACGGGAAGCGGAAGGAGAATACTAAATTTATCCTAAAGGATCTGCCCACTAAAGATTATGATGATCAGCTTGTCTTTTTTTAAGGAAGGAAAAAAGAATTTCACTTCTACGCGACCCTAGAAGGACTTTGATTCGAATACCGGTGAAGCACTTCCCTCCTCGTGTCGAATATTTACCATGGGTCTCCACCAGGTCGCTCACTGCTCCTTTGACCTTCTCGACCTCGAGGCCGTCACGAACTCGTTGTTTCCCTTAGAAAGCTGTGAGGCATCATTATTTACAAAGGCAAAACTGTTTCGAAACACATCGACGACCGGATTAGTATGGGAGGAACGTTCTCCAGCAAAGTCTTCTTCTCGTCTCTCTTTCTTTCTTTCTCTTTCCTTAAAAAGTGGGAAAAGGAAAGAGAAAGGGAACAAACGGAGCTCTGGAGACAGAATAAAGAGCTGACACATCACACCCATGCAATGTTTCCTTTTTCTCTTTAGTGTGCTTCAATGAATACTGATCAATTAGAGAATCGTTCAATAAGTTTGGAATTCGGAAACTTGTTTTGTTGATTCCTTTGTTAGAAGCAATGACTCATTATACCTTTTCAATATGTTTGTCTGTATGACTGTCTGTCGAAATGTGATCACAATAGATCATGGAGTTTTTCCTGGGGTCCGGATTCATAGTTTAATTTCCTAAAAAAGATCCTTGTGGTCCACATATAGTCGATCATGAGTAAAACAAAACGAGAGACCGAACGGCCGTAGTTCAGTTGTAGAGCGTCGGCTTCTTATTCGGGAGGTCCTGGGTTCGATACCAGCGACTGCCCATCCTAGCTGAGGGCTTTCCAGTGTTTTTTTTTCTTTTGCTCAGACACACCAGGGAAATAGTACCTGAAACATAGGCCCTGGCCGACTCCTTCCCGCATCCTTTACCTACTATTTCTCTCGGCAAGAGCTGAAACCGGGTCACTTTTCGTGGCCCGGTGACCTGGCCTGACTCGAACATAGCGGACCCGGAGACCCAGTCTGAAACTTGATCCGGTCTGAAATTTGACCCGATTAACCCGGTGTCCTGTTTCAGCTCTGCTTTCGGTCTGAAGCATAGTTGCCTAAAATTCACTGTTAGTGGTTACTCTAGATAATTCACAGCCATATTCAATCCACTACTGGGAGGGAGGAGTTGGTCTACTGCTCCTACGCTGACCACACGTGTTGGGAGAGGAGAACCGAAGCTCTCAACTGTGATCGCCACTGTCATCACGATGCTGAGTGGGCACCGTTCCAGACCATCTCGCTTTGGAAAAAAAAATACTTGGCAGAGCAGGAATCGAACCCGGGTCCCCACGATCAACAGTCAGCAACGGTAATCACTTGACCAGCAGGGCGTTCGGTTATTGTATAGAATTGTATAGAATAGTTACAAAGAAAAAAGTAAACAGCGTATTTAGCATAAATTCACATTACACTTGTATGTTCCCCCCCCCCCCTTTAATTTCAACTAGTAAAGTATACACACATAATACAAAACACACGTTATCCTGACAGTGTATCAAACCCGGCCTGAGTCAAAGATCCCAAAAGACGATAAGTAAATTCGTATGAAATTGTGGAAGTCCTGGAATAAGGCTTTGGGGTCCAGATCCGGAACGAAGTCCGCTACTTGAAGACTTCTACATTATATCATGAAACCGTTCGTAAAATATTAATCCAATTTAGTACGCGACGGACAAATATAATCTCGAGATGAATAACAGAATTTTAGTCACTTTTTAAAAATAAAATATGACCAAAATTTCCTCCAAAATTTACAGCTTGATGGCGAGAAGAAAATAAGCGGTAAAATTTTGAATCATAATAATTGATAATAATAAATTGTTTAGCTTTTTGTGAGTTACAGTGTTACATGTAAATATACCTTTGAACGTAGCTGCTTACAATTAAAATTGCGATATTTAGCATCCAAGTGTTACATAAATCCTTCCGTGGTTTCCTGTCCTCCCGCCCGATCACAAGAGGCGAATGGGAGAATGTTGAAATGGTACTTGAAACTAAGGCCAGGGCCGCTACAGTCCCTTTCCTTTATCGCAGACTACGTACAAGTTGATAAAAAGTTCGGCTATAACCTCAGAAAGTTAATCAATATAAAATTTGAAAAAAAAAAAATGTGGTTAAAAAAAATACTACTGTAGGCGTCAACCGTACTACGGTTGAAGCCTGCCAAATATTTTAAAATTCATTTTTATTTTATCAAACAGCTGGCAGCATTGTGATATTTCACAGGAAAAAAGGAGATTTATTGAAAATAATAATAATAATAAAGAATCAATGTAACTTTCACTGGAGAAAACGGTGGCTAGCTTTCATTGAGCCGTATTCGTGTCAACAAAATGATGGAGATTTGCTCACCGCGCTCATTGTCTCACGCAAGAACTGTTATTCCAAACCACACCCATTACGAAGCGACGTTGCCTCGATTAGGCAATTTCGAACTGACCTGCAGAGAAGAAAAATACATGACAATATGAAGGTTTCTTGAACCTGTTGAAATAGAGCACGAAATATAAAATGTATTTAAATGTGTATCCCTTCACAAACAGCGTCCTTCATATTTATACAGGGTAGCCAAACATATTATTTTAGTTCTGCGTTTTAATAACCAACGTAATTTGTATCTCAAAGGAGTTACAAGATTGCGTTCCCTAAATCTCAGTTTGCCTTCCACCCACATTTTTTGTACTTCATATAGGGTGATTTTGACCACTGGCAAATCCAGAGCACGGGGCCGAGGGCGCCTCCTAAGGAAATATGTGCTTTACTTTTCATAGCATTATTTCTACAATTTATCTCAAAAAAAGCTTCGATTTATTTCCGGTCAAATCTAATTTATCTAGAAATATTGTTTTGGGGGTGATACCGGTGTCATATTTCATGATAAAAAATATAGTAATATGAAGCGGAAATATGATAAATTTATACTTATAAAGTTCACATATCAGGAAAATATCCCTGGTTCATTGTGTTATCCCCGTCACCGAAAATGATGGATCCGCCACTGATTTTGACTCAACTTATAGTCTAGCTAGGAAGAAAACATTTTATATTTTCTTTCAATTCACGTCTCAGAAATAAGATGTCTACCATTTTACAGCATTCTAAAAACAGAGTGGATGTAATTCAGCTAGCAGAGCCTTGGAGTCGCACTCGGAACTCCTTGGGATTCAAACCCAGTATCCGGCTGCTACCCAACCTGGGTGAGATTTTTAAGGGTTTTCCTTCAGTTACAATAAGGCTAATGCAGGGTACCTTCAAATTAGGCTCTGGTCGACTCCCTTTCCAAATTACCTCCAGTGTCACCTAATAATATGAGGCAAAGATGCCTATACGCCATAAATATATAATTCGATATCATTCCAAAACCCAGAGTGTGTTTTATAGTAGGATATAGAACACATTTTCTAGTTGAACCTGTTTCTGAACACCTTTCTGATGGAGAATGCGATTCAGGAATCTAAAAGATGTTCTTGACATTTTAATTAATTTGTAAAATAAAATTATAGAAAGGCTCGTGTCTATATTCCAAGTCAATACAGCCTATTCCTCGGATCTTTATATTATATTATTCGGGCGAGTCTCCGAGACTCCTTGACTTGATGAATGTGACGTCATGAAAAAGGAAGGACTTTTAAGGAAGTATACCTTGACATGTACACTTAGTTCAGAAAACTATCAATGACAGGAAATGTGTTTACATACTTCAAGAAGACGGTTCTGGGATCGTACTTAGTTTATTTCATTTTCTTCTCAAATAACGGTACAATTCTCAAAGCCATTTGGTAAATAGGCTTCTTTATAATGAACTATATTTATTTTCCTTTTGTTAGTTACACATATGACGTAGGCAACGGCTCATATGGACATATTTGCAATGCTGCGCAGATAGGAAATGCACCAGTGCACGTCAAACAGAACCAGTGTTTGCGTATCTCTCTCCCTCATGGACATTTTACCAACACTAATACCAGTATCAAAGTGCACGAGCTTTCTATGGTCTTTCAACGGACAGTTATATTAAACCCTGTCCGTTAGTAAGTGTGTGGGAAGATGACAGACATCATTGCTACAGAAACTGTATACCCAGTTCACGATGTAGTTAGTCCTTGTATCTTTGAACAGGAGGGATTCTGAATATCACCAACGAACATATCGTTAAAGATAACACCAGAAAGCACAAATAACTTCTCGTAAATCAAATAATGACATAAGGATTGTCTTTATTAGAAATCACTGTCGAAGTTATGCCCAAGCATTACATTTGAGCAAAGATTATAACTGCAGCATAATTGGAAGAAATCGAAATACAGCAAAAATATCAAGAGATTGGAAGAGAAAAAGTAGATCTCAATTATTTAGGTAGTATTACAAGTCGGGGTTATGAAACAGGAGCGTATCCTATGTACTATCTACGCCAGCACCGCAGCCTAAGCTTGTGAACAAATATTTTGAGCTGCACAAGTACATGAAAAGGAGACCAGAACACCTATCATCATCATCATCAATACTATGTGTGACCTCTACTTATTACTTTGATTAGTAGTAGTCCAAGCTGTGAATTCAGAATACATCACTGAATATGGTGAAAAATATATCAATGCGAGAATAACGATGTCGAAACAGCCATTCACTAAGAAGATGTCACCTCTTTTGCGGATCGATTAACAAAGAGTTGAGGAAGAGATTAATTAAATGTTTTTGTATGGAGGATTGGGCTGTATGGAGCAGAAACGTGGAATCTACAAAAGAATGAAGAAAGAAAACTGGAAGCTTTTGAAATGTGGACATGGAGAAGAATGGAAAAGATCTGTTGGATACAGAATATGCGAACTGAAGAATGGTAAAAGAGACTTGGCGAGAGACGAATAATCCCGGGGACACTTCAGAAGAGAAAGAGAATATGGTTAGGGCATTAGCTGCGCAGGGATTGTATACTGAGGGATGTCATTGAAGATATTGTTGAGAGGAAAAGAAAAAGAGGAAAAAGACAAATCCAACTCCTTGACAATATTAGGGAAGATAAATCGTATGTTGAGATTAAAAAGAAGAGCAAGATCTGGATGAATGGAGAGGACTTAGCTTGCCTTGAAAGACTTTCCGCTTTCGGCAGAACACTACAATAATTATTAATTTTAATGCATCTTCTTCAAATGTATTTGAAACCAATTCCTTTTCAAAATGTCCTTCCTATTAGGGTGGCGCCGCTTCGACCAAATTATCGTTAAGAACTACAAACACGAATACGGAACAAGGAAAGAATTTTCTCATGTGGAAATAATAAAACGACCTAAAAAAAGCACTATATATTATCCTCCTGCTTTTTTCAGGTATTTTCTCGGAAATAGAAACTCCAAAACCAAATAAAAAGACACCAAATCCATGTCTTATGCAAAACCACCACTCGACTTAGCAACTAACGATACGTCTTTTTATCTAAAAGGAAAAGAACGGAAAGGGGGATAAAATGTCCCGCATCTTTTTTTCTTCTTTTTCTTGTTGTAAGCCCTTAACAATCTCTTTCCACCTTCACCCCCAATGTCCTGGTTCCTGCAATGCTCCCGAGCGTATAATAGGTGAAGGGAAACTATTGGCGATAATCGATGTTCCCATAAAGCTATGTTCTCAACAGAAAATTTATCGCCCAGATTCTCTCTTCCCCCCCAACCCCCTGCTTCTCTTTCTGATTGGGCTGTTATCACCCTCTCCCTT
>JAGDQP010036536.1:0-19017 GCA_022664845.1 Lepisma saccharinum | reverse complement strand
TGTTAACATGCCATAGTTGATTAATCTCAACATTGCATCAGCCTAGGCTTTAACTTGGAACGATTTCAAAATGAGTATGATAGTTTGTGTGCAAATCAGAGAAAATATTACTTCAGTTTTAAACCTCTTTCCTTCCTGTTCAGTCGTTTTCTAAATCGGTCTGTAATTTCACCTTCACAAAACTTTATATGTGAAGAATATTATCCTCCATATTAAAAATACTGATCTTCATAGGAAATATTCAAAATAAAATATATGATAACCTCCTAATATTAGCAGATCATCGGGGCAGGTCCTTTGCGACAAGTCCAGTCTTCCCAATATGCATATCAATTTAATAAAATAAAATGTGTTAACCTCGTTAGTATGACTTCATCGTGAACACGTCCTTTGCGTCGGACACACTTTTTGTTGTTTTCTGTACAACACTCCTATTACTATCGATTCATCGGGGGGGCAGGTCCTTTGCGACAAGTTCAATCTTCGCAATAGGTATCCCAACTTAATAAAATAAAATGTGTTAACCTCGTAATAGTATCACTTCACCGTGAACACGTCCTTTGCGTCGGACACACTTTTTGTTGTTTTCTGTACAATACGTTCCGCCTTCCCAATATGTATAGTACCCCCCATCAAAAATAAATGTCATAAGTTTAGCCTTCCCATTATGTAACTCTCCTAGCACTATAACCTCAACCTGTCCTGCCAAGTCCTTTCTTACAGGTTCAATTTAATATGCATAGTAAAAAAATCTTTTTTTTTCTTTTCTTCTTCTTTTTCTTTTTTCTTTTTTCACTGACCTGGACTTTAACCTGCGGTGTTGCCACGTAAAAACAACAAATTTCTCGTACTCATCTACTCTGATTCTAATAGAACTTTTCACGTAGAATTCAAATATGTAATCAGATTTTCTCCATCACCCACCATTTTCCCGTGACACCCACGTGACCTTGAAAAATTTGTTATTTTCAGAAATTTGTTATTTACGTGCAGATAATCACATGTAACTTCCACGGTAATTACAATATAAGCACGGTTTATACCTCATTGGATTCGCAATGAAACACACTTTACTATGATGTATACATAGTGTCGCCATTTTTTATATGAGGGAATTTCTAGAGGGATTTTGAGGGAAATTGCCTCCAAAAAGTAGTTTATAAGAATGTTTTTGTCTCATGTCACTATTCATATATTGATATAGAAACTGGAATTGCACCAAAATATAGATTTATGTCTACTCAATAGATCATGTTAATTTCATGTGAATCGTGTTATTCTATCTAGAGATATAAATAGTTGTTTCTATCGTTAAACTAAACTAAACAAAGCTTGCCACATATGTACGTTACCAAAGAAGTGTTAAGGGTTAACAAATGAACACTTACCTTAACTAAAATGTTTTAGTTGTAGACTTTCTTCTATGTTTGGCTTCTGGAACATCTCTCTTGAGCGTCCAACAGTAATCTGCTAGCATTTGTGAACTCCACTGTCCCTGGTACCTCTTCTCCATGGCGGAAATGTCCTGATGAAAACGTTCCCCACTTTCATCACTAACGGCACCGAGATTTTCAGGAAAGAAATCCAGCTGGGAGTCTAGGAAATGGACTTTAAGGGACATGTTGCAACCCATTTCTTTGAATGATTGCAGAAAATCACTCACAATTTCACGGTAGTTTGGGGCTTTATGTTTTCCTAAAAAATTCTCTGTTAAACTTTTGAATGAACACCACGCTGCTTTTTCAACCGGAGTTAAGAGATCCTCAAATTTTTTGTCACGAATCGAACATCTTTGGGGGCCTACAAAAATCCCTTCCTTGATTTTAGCGTCACTAGCACGAGGAAATTTTCCCTTCAGATAACAAAATCCTGCATTATTTTTGTCCATTGCCTTAACAAAATTTTTGAAAAGTCCCAACTTTATATGAAGAGGAGATAGAATTATCTTACCAGGGCTCACCAGTGAGGAATAAACAACATTCTTCTGTCCAGGAGTTAATACACGCTTTGGCCATTCCTTTTTGTTGTAATGTTCCGCTTTGTTCCTGCTGTCCCATTCGCACAGGAAATAACAATATTTCGTATAACCAAGCTGCAAAACCATTAACATAGAAATGACTTTTAAATCACAGCAAACGGTCCACTTGTATTTCTCATACTGAATTCTTTCTAACAATATTTTGATGTTTTCATAGGTTTCCTTCACGTTAGCTGCATAAGAAAAAGGCACTGAAGGAAATTCGTTGCCATTGTGCAAAAGAACTGCCTTCAAACTAGTTTTTGAAGAGACAATAAACAATCTCCACTCTGCACTTACATGTTCATGTCCGAGTGTATCCACGACAGCACAAACATCCACGACAGCACAAACATTGTTACAATAATAAACTAAATCATTTTCTTTAGAATAGTAGTTCTGAACCTCTGCATGACGCTTTCGAAAAACACAGACTTTAGTGTCACGATGGAGCAGATTTCAGCCTTTAAGTCTAGAAGCAAGAAGTTCTGCCTGTATTTTGGAGATTTCTAAACCCCGAACAAGGTCATTTAGTTCACCCTGAGTTATCAGATGGGGCTCGAATGTAGATGTGCTTCCTGCATATGTAGGATCATCTTCCTCATTTTGTACTTCAGCAGTTGCCTCAAGTACGTAATCTTCATCTACAGTAAGATGAGCTGGAGGTTGTGGTACTGGTAATTCTGCTTTATGTGGAACTGGCCTAATTGCTGATGGCAAATTCGGGTACTGCACTGTGTGCTTAGATTTACTGGTAATTCCTTTTATCTGTGTCACACAAAAGTGGCAGTCCGAGAAATGATCTTTTGGTTCCCTCCAGATCATGGGTACACCGACGTTCATGTTCCGTTCACCATTTGCCCACCCAGTCAGACGTTTCACGCAAGTACAACAAATGTAGTGAGGAGACCAGTTCTTATCTTGGTCTTCTACGCTGCAACCAAAATATAACTGACAACACTTCCTCACAAGTGTAGTGAAACATCGACGTTGCGATTTAAATGTCAGCTCCCCACATACATAACAGAATTTGTCCGGGTGATTTACACACTTCCTCGGCATCTTCTATCCTATACGGTATCACACACATGCAAACACGAACCTACACTTCATAATTCACAAAGCAGCACAGAACGCAATCAAACTCAGTGCATCACCATGCGATACTAACTGTCTTGTCTTGAAAGTGATAGTGGAATTCAGCGAATTATTCTTTTCACTGTTCTTTCCAGATTTTTTAATTCATTGTTGGCAGGTCAAAATCGTAAAAATTAACTAATTTTCCACAGAAAGCAATCGTGCATTGTGTGTGCTTGTGTGTATTTGTGCTTGTACCTGTGTGTTAATGTATGTGCCGACAACAATACGTTAACGTTAGGTTTCTATCTTTGCCTTGCATTTAAACCTGTAAATAGAAACAACTATTTATATCTCTAGATAGAATAACACGATTCGCATGAAATTAACATGATCAATTGAGTAGACATAAATCTATATTTTGGTGCAATTCCAGTTTCTGTATCAATATATGAATAGTGACATAAGACAAAAACATTCTTATAAACTACTTTTTGGAGGGAATTTCCCACAAAATCCCTCTAGAATTTCCCTCAAATAAAAAATGGCGACACGGTGTATACATCAAAGTAAAGTGTGTTTCATTGCGAATCCAATGAAGTATAAACCGTGCTTATATTGTAATTACTGTGGAAGTTATATGTGATTATCTGCACGTAAATAACAAATTTCTTAAAATAACCGTTTTTTCAAGGTCACGTGGGTGTCACGGGAAAATGGTGGGTGATGGAGAAAAACTGATTACATTCTTGAATTCTACGTGAAAAGTTCTATTAGAATCAGGTATTCTAATTTCTGTGCCAAAATCTTGTTGAGTAGTGTTATCAATTGATATTTCTTACTTCTTTTTTTACTTATAAACCATTGTTCCTCTCTCAACATTTAAAATAAATCACAGAAATAGCTTCGAAACCTAAGGTTAATTTTTCTTTTGCATTTTTCAACATTTACAGAACTCATGAACACAGATAAGACAATTCAGATTAGATTCTTGTTTCATTATACACATTATCACAACTTTAGGCACTTCACGGAAATAGCTGAGAAAAGTCACGTTAGAGTGGATACCATTATTTTTAAATTTCTACATGATACAACATTACCCAATCTCTCTCCGTGCTGACGTAACTTTTGCTTGGAATTACTTCGGCGACCGACTCGCTGGCATTAAACAGTCACTATCTATCTGGGTTTTCGGCATATTAGAAGTTTGTAGTAGTAGTATTAGCAGTTAGAAGGAGTAGCACTATTTGTACTTATTTAATTAGAAGTAGTAGTAGTAGTAGTAGCAATAGCAGAAAAAAGTTAGAGATGCGCTTCTACTTACAATCGCAAAGGACCCGGTACCTTGATAGATTTTAGCCATATAAGCATTATATTTTATACAATAGGATGGCAACACTGACAACTGCAGTGCTTAGTTTCGAAAAATTCACAGTACTTGTGTCGAATCATGTTTATGCCAAGTTTGTCGCAGCTAGGTGTAGCTGATTGGAAGCAATTTAAATAATTCACGATTTTTTAAAAGTGTGCTGACAATACTGAACTTCTACACGAATCAAAACTATTTTGTCGGGTCTGAGCTAATCTAACTAAGACCTTTCGAAGGCACATAATGTATGTCTCTACACCTTATGGTTCAAGAGATATATTTTGGCATTGACTGACAATACTATGATGCATCCAGTTTTCCTCTTGTATATAAAATATAAATTCTGCATATCTTTATCTAAATTACTACTACGTTTATTTGCTTATATGTAAATATCTGTGTTTATGTTATATTTTCTCTTTCTGATTCCTCCCCCCCTCGACCATACCATTACTTTCTTTACTTCTATATTTTGTATGTTATGTTTCTAAAAAGTGTTCAGGTTTCTTCATTTAAATGGTTATGTATCAAATTGAGTATATGAAATTAAGTGAATCTGTTTATGAATGTAAGGGTTTGATATCGAATGTGGATTAATTTGTATTAATTTGGTGGAATTAATGATGTGTTGTTTTTTTGTTTTGTTTTTTTCAACAGAAATATTCCCAATGTTAATTTTTTCGATAGCTGGAAAATTGCTTGTATATTAGCGCACCAGTGTCGGGTGCAACGATGGAAAAATTACAGTGTAACGGGACTCAGCCGGTTTCTTTGTATTCACATGTACAAGCTTTTTTGTCATTGCTGTTACCAGAGAAGTCGAGGCTAGGAAATTGATTCCAAGTGTGTGGGAAAGTCCTAACACTGGAGGTAGAGGACATTTTTGAGTCGGAACCCCGTTTCATTTTCTTCTTCGATTTTCGTTTTCTTTCTTTTCTATTCGTCTGCTGTGTTCGGTTTATATTAGTGGGTTTCAGGCATATCGAGACAGAACAACCCAGCTCTTCGAGGGATCAACACCTCTCCGGAGAACCTCCCATTAGCAATGCGGCGACTTCAGACTTAGAAGCGAAATAGTATATTTTTTTTAACTTATTGCAATTTTGAAAAGTTGTTAATAGCATTTGGAAACAGTATATGCGCGAGAGGTTGTAGAGAGGCAACATGAGTCTTGGCCAGAAATATGTGCGTGAGTACTATCCTTGTTGCCCGAAATATTGGAAGCCAAACCGTCGTTAACACCTGGCTCTCGATTTTAAACTTGGGTTTGGGATATATGTACTAATCTCATGTCTTTATTACAGAACTTACACACAAGAGGAGGAGTCAAGGTATACGTTGCTCGCACGGTGCTAGATCAGTACGAGCGAGGAGTCAAGTGAGCTAGCGGTAACATTGGTTTGTTACCTGGAATATTTGCCAGTAAACAGGATTTCCTCCCGGACCTCAGTATAGTGCACCCCTATGGGTTGGGAAGCTGAGCTGGGTTAGGTTTGTCCATGAGAAGGTGTGCAAGTTGGTTTGTAAGTCTTTAATGTGAGTTAGGATTTCATTTTTGTGTTTACATGTACTGGGGGTACGTTCCCGATTAATATTGTGAAACGAACTTGGGATTGGCGTTGATTCCCGCGAGAAGCATTTTGCAACTTAAGCGTTTTCAGATATTAGAATTACTTTAAACCTGTCCTTTGCCTCCATTACGATGACGTATCCGGAAAGAAGATCAACACTTGTAAATATATTATTACATGAAGTCATATTTTATACCACGATAATTGTTATAATTGGATTAATCTTTCTTGACCTAGTCTATGAGATATTGTATGGTAATTTGCAAGTCCCATTCCCGATATTAGGTTACAAAAACCTGCTCTAGCTTCTTTGAGCAATTTGAAACTGAACTATCCGTGGCATTAGTTATTTCTACAATAAGAGCAGAAGTAGTAAACTCAACTGGCAACGGGATTCATGCGGAGCGGGAATAGCTGTGGTGTTCTTACTGAGTCAAACAATGTTTATGCCAAGTTTAGTGCTGCTATGACTAAAATAATGGAAGCAATATGAAAAAGGATAATTTTATAGAAAATAGGCTAGCAACACTGGTAAGTGAATTTCTCGGCAACGTGTGTTCTCTCAATGTATTTGTATTGCGTCGAATAATGTTTGGTGCAGCTACGTATAACTGAATGGAAGCAATATTAATAATTGATTTTTTTAATGGGCTGGCAATACTGAATGACTGCACCAATCAAGACGTTCTCAGGGGCTCTGAGCTGGTTTAACTAAGACTTTTCCAAGAACATCTCAAGCATCTCTCTACACCTTGTAATTCCTGAGATTTCATTTCTTGACACGGACGGACGGATAACACCATGAAAGGGAATGGAAGGTCCATTTTGCTATAGCTTTGCTATTAAGAGACCTAAAACCAGTGGTTGCAGCAGTAGTAGTACGTAGTAGTAGAAGTAGTAAAGCCTACGTCACATTAGAAAATGAAGCTTATGTAAGCCTTCACTGTTCAACTTTCTAACAATAGTCAACTATGGACCATAATCGTATTTTAATTTCAGCGATGGCCTCTCAACGGATTCTGCTGGACAACGGTCATTCGACAATGCAATGTAATCTCAAATTCACTGTCACTAAACATGGGCGGATTTATGATGGCTCATGGGTGGCATTGCCCCTAGTTATTTCAGAATGACTAAATGTTTCATTCTAAACGACAGCATTAAAAGAACCCCCCCCCATCTCTCTTCCGCCCATGTGCCACTTCGACAAGAAAGTAATAAGTATTTCAAATTGAAATTGGAATTGATATGGATTACTCTGTATTAACATTGCCATTAGTATTTAATACAAGCGATGGTAAACCAAGTGGGAACCCCCAACAGCCACTGGTAGGTAAACTTGCCTAGTATGACCTAGACTCGAGAATTAACTTAAAGGTTCTAAACTCATTAATCTTCTCTGAAGAGTTGGGGCAATTACAGCTAGCGTTCAATAAAATAAATAATCACTAAATTGTTTTATTCAAGAACATATATGACACATATTACTTTACATTCTTAAGCTCTTTGAAAAAGTCAATCGGCTTTCAGATTACGTTTCTTTACTAAAAATAGTAATCGAATCTTGAAATGACTGTTAAATTAAAAGTAAAATATAGAAGTATCATAAATAAATTAGATATCAAACGAAAAAAAATATATAGAAATGAAGATTATCAATAGTAATCTACAATTTAAAAAAAAACAATAGCGACGACCAGGAATTGAACCCGTGACAAAATTAAATTTGAATATTAATCCATTGCGCTAACCCCTCGTCCAGCCTATTAAACACGGAGAAACATTTATTTTATTAGTTTTCAAGGTACGAGTGTGAATTGAAACCACATTAAGTGTTTATAATTTATTATTATTATTTTAGACTCTTATATTTGATTTATAATCCCTATTTATTTGTGAGAATACTTACAATATATATTACAATTGTTCTGTAATGGGTTTTAATGTCGGATTATGTTCATATTTTTCAACGTCAGAGAACTTCCCTCTACTGCGGGAAATTTCCCTCTACGAGGAAAATGACAGGGAATTTGGGAAATAATCTCTAAAGATATGCGACAATCTTTATGTCCATAGCTGTACATATTACAAAATGTTGAAAACGTCGCCCTCTTGGATCCTAATTGGCCACCAAACCTATTGGTGTATGAGTACACAGCCTGAACCGCTGGAGCTAGAAACACCATATTTGGTACGAAGATACATGATCAACATTAGGTTAAGATAATATTGCTAAATTTATCCAGATTTGCTTTCTTGGATCAGAAATGGCATGCCCAAAAAAATCATTTTCCACACCGTTTGAGCCAGAGATACGAAATTTAGTATGAAGCTATATGATTACTACTTTAGGGAAATATTATAACAATTTGAAAAAGTTACCATCTTGGATCCGAAATTTTCACCAAATCCATTGTTCTATGGAATACACAACCTAAACTGCTGGGGCTAGAAACACCATATTGAATAGGAAGGCATGTAATCACTATTAGGTTAACAAAAGATTACCAAATGTATCCAAAGACGACATCTTGGATCTAAAATGGCTGACCCAAAAATTTATTTTCCACGCGGTTTGAGCCAGAGATGCGAAATTTGGTATGAAGCTACATCATTACCAAACTTTAGGAAAATATTACAACATTTTGAAAAAGTCGCCATATTGGATCATAAATGGCTGCGAAAACCATTGTTGTATAGAACACACAGTGTAAACACCAAATTTAGTACGAAGTTACATTGTAATTAGTAGCTTACTCAAATATTACAAGATCCTGGATCCAAAATGGTGGACCAAAAAACTATTTTCCACATGTTTTATAACTTATACGAAATTTGGCATAAATGTTTATTATCAGGACTAGTTGAGGAAAATATTAAGTTTTGAAAAACTCGCCATCTTGGAATTCAAATTGGACGCCAAAAAAATTTTCCGCACACTTCGAGTTAGATAAATGAACTTTTATATGAAAGTGTACCATCCCGAGTAGGTCATGACAATATAAGAAAACGTTAAAAATGACACCATCTTTAATCCAAAATGGCCACCTTAAAACAAATTTTTCAAACCACTGAAGCTATAGAAACAAAATATGGTATGAAATTGTACCATCACGAGTAGATTAGAACAAATGGGGGCAAACTTCATGTATGGGGACGCAGCCTCTTTGGGGTACTATGGGAGCAAATCTGTACCATGGGATCGCAAACCCGCAGAGTCTAGTTACGATAAAGAATGCGCAGCATCCCCACAAAAAAAGCAAGTTCAGGGGCACAGCCCCGCAGGGGTCTGAGGGTAGTTCCCCCAGCCAAGAGAAGCTACTCAATATAGTATAAACACCATGGTCACTTACTGATTCAATGACTCAGCGACTCATCAAAAATTCCTGGCCAAACTACTGGAGCTAGAAACACTAACCTTGGTACGAAGGTCTATGACAAAGAGTAGCTAAAGGAAAATGTCCGAGATTTTGAAAATGTCGCCTTCTTAGATCGAATATGGCCGCCAAACCCATTGTTGTATGGACTACTCAGATTAAATCACTAGGTCTATTGAAATGAAATTTGGTACGAAGGTTCAACATTACTATTAGATTACGAAAATATTACCATATGTATCCAAAGACGCCATTAAGATAAAGAAAATTGCGGACCCAAAAAAATTGCGGTCCACATCATTCGAGCTAGAGGAACGAAATTTTGCATGAAAGTACATGAGTACAAATATGTTTAAAAAATTATAAGATGTGTCCAAAAACGCCTTCTTGGATTCAAAATGGCGGGCTCCATTACCTAATTTCCAAGTTTGAGGTAGAAATACAAAATTTGGTATTAAAGTGAATCATCATGAGTAGTTTAGAACAATATTACATTATTTTGAAAAAGTCGCCATGTTGTTCAAAATAACCACCCAAAACACATTTTTTACACCGTACGAGCCACAGAAATGACATTTTATATGGTGTACCATCACGAGTAGGTTATGAGAATACAAGGAAGCGTAAAATATGGCAATTTTTAATAGAATGACCATGGTGATTGCTGATTTTAGTATGGGCGAGACGAAGGAAGGAGAAAGAGGAGGCTGTTTACCAGACACGATTATGGGATAAGAAGGTGTCATTTGGGTTGCCTAGCTACACGGCGTTCGCTATCGCAAGTTTTTTTATGCAAAGTGTACAAGACCATGGGCTAAATTTGGCGGAAGCCCGTACTTGTCCTGAAAAGAAGATGGCGTCGGTGTTGATCGACGTACCAGAGTTGATTGACCTTTGGTGATCGTAAAACAAGATGATGTGTGTATTGAGGTCAGCTATTCAAAATGATTGTACAAGAATGTGGGTTAAATTTGGCGGGAAGGTCATTGTCCTCAAAAGAAGATGGTGTCGCTGATGAGCAGAGCAGTTGATATGTTTGACCTTTAGTGATTGCAAAACAAGATGATCTCTGTATTGAGGTAAGCTATGGAAATTGTTAGTACAAGACCGTTTGTTAAATATGGCGGGAAAGGCGTACTTCTCCTCAAAACAAGATGGTGTCAGTGATGTGCGACGTAGGTCAGTTCATTGACGTTTGTTGATGCTTGTGATTGCAAAACAGGATGATGAGGTGTGTATTGAGGTCAGCTAAGTACGATTGTACAAGATCGTGGGAGAAAAACAGGGTCATGTGATTTAGTTGTGTAATGATTTATTCTTTCGGATTTGAGGTAAGGATTGCCCAAGCTATTCTCGAGGCAATCTTTGTTATAGTATAATGCTACGTATAGGTCATTGACAGATATGCAAGTCACAACTAGATCATTGACGCCACAGGGTGGGTAGAAGGGAGGAGTAGATATCTGGCGAACATTGACTGGAAAGTGGAAGATTCTATGTGAATGAACATAATGTTTGAGGTCATTTGGAGGGCAGCAAGTCCGCAGTGGAATTATAAAGTCCAGAATACATAGAGGGCACTAGAGCAGTAAATACATCATCATAAAGAGAGTTTAGCTTTAAATGAAGAAAAATAGGAGTACTATACTTTAAAAACAGGAAGAAACTGATGCTTGGGTAGAAAAAAAAGTAGCTATTTTTTCAATTGGTGGGCTACCAATACTATATTTTATCCACGTTGCGCAGTCCGGGTGGCATTTCAATTAGTGAATTTTCAGTTTATCTGATACAATAGCAAAGTATAGTAAATACATTATTTGCTTTATAAAAGATAATTTAAACATTTCTCTGATTAATACGATTTAGCTTAATACGCCTATAAAATTTAATAGCATTGAAACATACAACAATAATAATTAAAGGAATCCTCTAATCTTTTAAATTGCTTACCTTAATAAACGTGCGCGCCACCTAGTGCACTCTTTTTCCACGCTTCAAATAGCTTTACTATATTTGGCTTTTCATATGAGTACGGACATTAAACACAATTTTGTGTTTCAGTCTATAGGAGCAGAAGCCATTCATATTATCATTTAATTTATTTCGTTATTGGATTTTTTTTATAAATCTTGATTTAATGGTAAAGAAAATATATACTCTAAATAATTTAGAAAAGTGGAACGCAAGCTTTGATGAAAATTAATTCTTAGGTTAGCTTTGATAGTTTATTTCATTTTTGCGGAAATATGTATTATCCTAGTGGCGCGTATTACTTTTAAATTATAAAAGAATGATGGTAAAACTAATTTACAGAACGTTACGCTACGATCATTTGTGTTTATTTTTATAATTGAAATCTGTTTCTTGTAACAAAGATATTTTCTACTGTACAGAAGCATTTACTTCTTTCTTACAGAAAACGGCAGTAAAAGCACGAAAACAAAGCTAACTTTGCTAGTATGAACGCAAGTTAGCCTTACGCATAATTCTTACCATCATAAAATATTAGTAATCTACACAAGAAAATTTATCTCGTTAATGTAATATTTGTTGATACCTGTTGCTTTAAAACCGCAGCGGAACATAAGCTTTCATGAAAATTACTCCATAGGTTAGCTTTGTGTGTTTCTTTCTTTCTTTATTGAAATATCTAGTATCCTAGTGGTGCGTATCACTTTTAAAGTATAAAAAAGAATGATGGAAGAACTAATTTATAAAACGTAATGCTAAAATCAATTCATTTTTATAATTTAAACAATTTTCGTATAACAAGCAGATTATTTACTCTACGGAAACTTCTGTTTCTTTACAGAGAACGATAGTACAAACACGGGAACCAAGTTCGGTAGTCTGAACGCAAGTTAGTTTTATTCATAATTCTTAGTATCATAAAATGTAAACATGTCAAACTTTATATAATAAATATATTTTTTCCCATTCATCATTAATAAAATTGTGTAGTGATAATAATTATATCATACTTGTGAATAAATAAATAATATTCAAACGTCGATTTTCTGCCTGAATATAAGTAACCAATGATCGGGCACAGGGATTAGGCATAATGTTGTACTTTCGGATATACCTTAGACATAATGTTAACACTACTTTAACGTATGGACAACCCTAATTGGGGGACGCACCCTCTGCAGGTAACATCACGCAGCTCCGTTTGAACACAGTGTTCCCTTGCACCTTATTTGTATACCTATTAGTACCTAAACTTCACGTTCTCATGGTTAGTAATTTAAGATAATCTGCGAAAAAAGAAACGGCAATTATAAATAATAAATAGGATATTACAAACATGTATTGGCCACGTGCAGAGTGACGCTCCTTCCCTTACATATTCCTGCCTCAAAGCTTTCCTTTATTCAATACTTTATTCCTTTGAAGACTGTTTTAGGGGAGGAGATGAATTCGTTTAAATATTTCACACCCTGTGTCATTCCAAATACTGGATTCGATTGGAAACTCTATATTTAATCATGTGTATTTAATTTCGTTTGTGAAAGAAATGAAGTGGGTCTAACTTTGGTACAATTTTGACAGAGGTAATTTATAGAACAGATAAGTAAAACAGTTTAAATTAAAACCATTGATTTTTATACTTTTCCATATTAAAAAAATCATCAATCCAGTATTTCTATATATTAGCATTCACAGGAGATATAAACACTGAAAAGATATGAAATCGTTTAAGGATTCTTTACTGAAAGTATGACTAAAGTTCAGTAAAAATATTGTATTAATGTACCCACTACCTTTAAGAATCGTGACAGTTACAGCGATTCATATTCTACCATCGTTGTTTTCTATTAAGCCATTACCTTTCAGTTATATTATTCTGTACTCTATTTTAACTTCTTCTGTGGTGAAAGTATGTATTATTAGATGTGGAATAAGAAACACAGATTTGGATTTTCTTTAATATAATCATTGAGCATTAACATTTGAATGCTGAATCATTGTGGATTATGACGATAACAAATTCTTCTGCTGGCTTAATGTCTAAATAATAACCCAGTTCTAGGCAGTAAAATATAAATAATTTATATACTTTACCACCTAAATCAAGACTTATTACCGATCATTATTGGAAGAAAACTTGAATTGAATTTAATTTTTAAGATTTTAAATATATCTGGCTTACATTAGGCCAGAGAAGATAACATGTACATTTTCAAGAAATTAACGTGTTAGAGGTTAGGTGTGTATGCTATTTACAGCAGATCAAGTTTGTAACGCACATAATGTGTATAATAAATTAGTAACAATATTTGTATGAATTTAATTGATTTATGCATACTTTTCAGTATTTAAAATTTATTAAACTGTGGAGTGTTATTAGATATTAGGGTTGACACTAGAGAGTAGTACTGGAAAGTTGTGAAATCATTGAATAATTCTTCACTTAGACCTTCCTTACTGGAAGCATAATTAACGTAAAGTAAAAGAATATTGTATCTACATGACTCGCTCTTTGATTTACCATATTACTGTACTCTTTTCTAAGATTTGTACTTAAATAGAAACTTCTTGAAAGTAGACATGTGATCCTATCTTTAATAAAACTTGAATGCTCGCCTTATTATTTTTTGAAATTGTATATTGCAAGCAGCGTTTGGCTCTTGTAGAAGATGAACTTTTATCTTTGGAATAGAATTTTACAAACATGTCAATTTTTGTAATTTATTTTTCTTTTATAAATCTTAGTTCACTAATTGGAGCATTTAGAAAAATGAAGAAAGAATGTGTTTGCTTTGCTCGAAATTTAGGTGAATAGAAAATTGAAACACGTGGCGTTATATAGTGTGATTTTATTAAGTGTTGTAAAATTTGAAACAAATGGTGTTTATAAAGGGCTGGATTTTAAGCCCGCTTACGTTGGTTGTTTTGCTTATAATTTGGATGAATAACAAATTGAAACACGTAGCGATTCATGTGCATGCTTTAGTTGCGATTTCGGTGAATAGACAATTGAAACACGTGGCGTTTTTAAAGGGCTGTTTTTCAAGTCCGCTTGTGTTTATAGCTTTGCTTAAGATTTGGGTAAATAGTTCATTGAAACACGTGGCGTTTCTTGGGCTTATTCCTACAAGTTTACAATTTCCAATCTTAAATCTGCTTTAAGTTTGGAGCCTCGGAATATGATTATTGCTCCTTGTAAAACATTCCCTAAAAAAACTTCTCGCGAGCAGCAGAGATTTATCAGGGTAAATGAGAATATGTTTGATGATTAGAATCCCACATTTCTCTGATATAAACACAATAGTCATGCTGAGTAGCAGTGGAATCATTTGTAATTAGGGCCACTTTTCTTGCTAGCGTGCGTTACTTAGGATTTATATAAGTAGATAATATAATCTCATATCGCACTAAAATATCTAGTGAAATTCGTTTCATTTCCAGTCACACATAAAGATACAGGCTTTTTACCAGGATTTTTAGTTTCTACTGGTGTAAATTGAGCAATTTTATTATTCTCAACACGAAAGAAATTCAAATAGAGTAAAGGAGAATATACTCGAAGATATTTCCACACATCTTTGATATAAACCTAGTAATTTATTATATAAATTAGATCGTACAGCAATAACATTATTTAGGAATATGTAAGACCTTCCCTCCTTCCTTTCTTTAAATGGCCCAATTAGTAAATCAAGAACTATATAATAAAAATAAATTAAAAAGTTCGAAAAATTATATTATAAACATAAAGCTTCATCTTATAGAAGAGTCAAGTGCTGCTTGTATAAAAGTTTTTATTTTATTTTATTACAAAACCATTCAAAGGGATACACCCTTTCTTTGGGAAGAGGATTTATTTGAAAGGAGGTTTTCAGTTTATTATAACGGACAATTTAAGAATTTGGGTTATATTTATTCATAAATTTTACTTCGGCCATCAGTTTATATTTATGACTTCTTGGCTTCTACTGGCTACCAATCCTCAATTACGTCTCTGGAGTTGTTCCGTCCTGTGATTACTAACACATAACAAATATCATACACCACATAATGTCAGAGCATATATTTATTTAGTAAAATAATTCAATGGGCAAGATTATTTATAGAATGACAATGGAAATAAAAATATATAGGGTATATGTGAAGACAAGACGAATCAAATGTAATAAATAATATTAAGCAAGAGAGGCATATATTATGAATGACATATTTACATTATATCATTATATAAACGATTTGTAATGGGTGACGTGATAAATGTATGCAGTGCACTTTCACGGGACAAACATTATTAGAGAGACAAATGTTGGGTTATCTTCTGCTTCGGGGCTGCTCGAAGCTGATGTGAGACAAATTAAACAATTGTTAGAAACAATGATGAAACACTAGTGCTGTAATGGATAAACGTGCGGTGATAGATGGTTTGGGTGATATATAGCAAGTTCTGGTTGAAGAGGGTCATTATCGTCTAGGCTAAGAGAATATATGGTAAGTAAGTGTTGCAATGGAGTATAGGTGTATTTTGGAGGTGAGTCGTGGATGGCATCATGTTGGAATGTAACAAGAAATAGTGGGTTTCCTTCTACTATTGCCTTTGTGATGAATCTTGTACGGAGTTTTTTAAAGAAATTCTGTAAGTCGAGGAAAGTGCATCCGTTGGTATAAGTCTGCAGTTGGAGAAGGAAGTTTGATTCTGGAGGCCAATCTCACAGCATGTCTTTCGGAAATGGCAACGCGGTCATATAGGTCATTTGGAGCAGCGATCCAACTAGTGTGACCGGAAAGTGCAACATTATGCTTAATCCCTGTGCCCGATCCCTGGGATTTTCAAGCTCGGAGTCGACGTTTGAATATTATTTATTTATTCACCAAGTCTGATAATTATTATCACTTCAAAAATTCTTAAAGGATGAAAGGAAAAAAAGTTATATAGTTATTATATAAAGTTTTACACGTTTACATTTTATGATGCTAAGAATTGAGTAAAACTAACTTGCGTTCAGACTACCGAACTTGTTTACAGTGTTTGTACTACCTTTGTCTGTAAAGAAACAGCTAGAAACATCTGCTTGTTATACGAGAAAGGATTATATAATAAAAATGAACGCAAATGAATTGATTATTGTTTCACAATTTATAAATTAGTTTTGTCGTCATTCCTTTTAATACTTTAAAAGTGATACGCTCTAACAGCATACTAGTTGTTCCAACAAAGAAAGAAATTCACAAAGCTAACCTAAGGGGTGATTTTCATGAAAGTTTGCATTGCCTTACGTTGCGCTGTGGTTTTGTTGTTATAAAAGCTTGCGTTGCTTTAGCTTTATTAAAGTAACATTTATCACAAAAATATTCCATTACTAACATTTGTGCAGTGCAGAGTACTAACATTTCATGATGGTAAGAATTAGGCGTTCACACTAGCGAACTTAAATTAGTTTTTGGTTTTTACTACCATTTTCTGTAAGAAACAGGTCGTGCAGTGAAAAATCTCCTTGCTACACGAAAGAGAATGAAACTATAAAAATGAACATATATGAATTGATTGTAGCATCAATTTTTTTAAAATTAGTTCTGCCAACATTCTTTTATAATTTAAAAGTAATACGTATCACTAGGATACTACAGATGTCGGTAAAAAGAAATAAACTCTCCAAGCAAACCTAGGACTAATTTTTATGGAAGTTTCCGTTACACTTTTCTAAATTTGTTAGAGTATATATTTTATTTACCATTAAACCAAACATTATCCAAAAATATTTTCCAATAACGAAACAAATTAAATGAAAATATGAATGGCTTCTGCTCCTATAGATTGCCACACATAATTTTGTTTAATGTCCTTACTCATATGAAAAGCCAAATATAGTAAAGTTGTTTGAAGCGTGGAAAAAGAGCTCGCTAGATGTACGCAAGATTACCTGATACATATGTAAGTAATTTCAAAGATTAGGGGATTCTTTTATTTATTATTCTTATGTGTTTGGATGCAGTTAAAAATATATTATACGTATATTAAGCAAAAATAAATTAGAGAAATGATAAAATTCTCTTTTCGATAACAAATAACAGCTACACCATTTATTTACTATACTTTGCTATTATATAAGATAAACTGAAAATTCACTTATTCCATAATTTAACCTAGCCTAACTAGAGTTTATTAACTTACTTTCGACGACCTTGTGTAGCAATACGCACAAACGAGACCAGTCAGTGTACGATCCCATCAGGATTTGACGCCATTATTCAGTGTCGGAGGGTGAGAAAAGTAATCATTGCACAGAGACTGATCACCTTTCCATTATCAGCACATCACACGACATTCATCATAGTGGCACTCTTGCATCTTGTGAAATACTTCACTCTGCATTCTGTGCATCATCAACAGCTATCAATATGGCAGATACACCAGAACAGCATCAACACTTTCCTCAACAAGTTCTCCAATACAAGAATACAGGCACCATACCAACGTCACTGCATCATTAGCAGACCTCAAGATCAAGATCTCGTTCACAAAACCACACCCAATCAGGACGAACCTCACCATCTTCACCACCAGCAAAGAAAACGCATACACTAAGCGACTCTGATAGGGACACCGACAGAAATATGAATCTCAAAATAATAACGACGTTTCACTACTACCAAACGGATCTTCATCAACCGCAAAAATCAATTCTTTCATTCTGACAAATTGTGACTCCAAATGTCAAAAACCCGAAACTTCTACCACAGCAAATCTAAAAATACCTTCATAGAGACGCCATAACAAGAATAATACCAGCAAGAAACGGTATACTCAAGTCTACAGACAGCAATCTTGCAGCCACCATCCGTAATATATTTAGCTTTGAAATATTCGGGAAAACAGGAAACCTAACCAGACTAGACAACAAAACACCTCGCTAAGCACAGCCTCCATAGAGAGTAGTCGTTATTCGCGGAGTAGAACCGCGAAGAAACAGAAACGGAACCTAAACTGGATAGTCATACAATTCCAAATAGCTAAGAATCAAAACCAGAACAGGAGAACTGACATACATGTATGGGTACTAACGAACAGCCAAGAAACAATTGTTGATCTCCTCTCACGTGAAGCATTTATATACGAAAGGAGATATCGTGTGGAACCGTCCAACACACCACCGCCAATTCCCATAATGTATGAAAAGTGTCAAATTCATAATTTGCATACCACTGACAAATGCAACAACACGCAAATTGCAAATACTGTACAGGACCTCACCTTACCGAAACGTGGCCAAACATATAAAAACCACCAAAATGTACCACCTGCGAAGATAATCATCCTACATTAAGTTACAAGTGCAAAGCACGACCCGCTGCAGAACCTGACAAACCATAATTCATTGTACCTACACCTGTCACCTCTGTGTACCAGCCAATCCTCATAGACCAGCTACTCGCCTTTATTATTGTCGTCTTACAAAACATCAATTCTTTCCAACGTTCTCGTATTCTATCACAAATCCAGTATTTTACATTTGGGACCCACCTTTCCACCCCTACCTCTCCGCATCCTTTGCACAATTTCACTTCGCGCGCCTGATGGGCACAACGAACTAAACGTGTTCTCCATGAAATTGGGGTAGGCCATCCCCAGAGTAG
>JAGDQP010036534.1:370-19018 GCA_022664845.1 Lepisma saccharinum | reverse complement strand
AAGGTAGAGGATGTAATCAAGAGTGCGAAGAAGATGAAGTGGAGATGGGCCGGTCACATAGCTAGACGAACAGATGGAAGGTGGACGACAAATGTACTACAGTGGATTCCTAGAGAAAAGAAACGACCGAGACGACGTCCAAATGTAAGATGGGTAGATGAAATCAAGCGTTTTTCAGGAGCTACATGGATGAGGATATCAGCAGACCGAGATATGTGGAAAGAAAAGGGGGAGGCCTTCATCCAGCAGTGGATAGAAAACGGCTGAATATGATGATGATGATGATATTAATAAAAATAACAAGGAGAAAAATTGAAAGAAATCGGCCCTGTTCTTATTCAAGGTACCATCCCAGCATTTGCTTGCTGTGACCCAGTGAAAACTTCAGTCAGGATGACCGACATCGGGAATGGAACCTAAGTTCTCCCCATTGCACACTTTTGCTTTTCATTTGGCAAAGCAGATGCTTATTGCGAGAATTGTCGGCCTTGTATATAATAATACTTTGCTCTGCTATAAGCAATGAAATGAGAGCCTCTGCTTTGACTTACTCATTAATGGTACTTCCTATGTTCATGTAACTCAACCCAGCTTCGCAGCATACAGTCAGAAGCCATGTGTTCAATGCAAAGCTGGACTCATAATTACATGGAGTATTCAAGTATTAGTAGCTCTAGACCTGCACCCTATGAGGGATCTTCAGTGATTCCGCCAGAACCCACTTCCCCTGTGGGGGGTATCAGCCCCCCCCCCCCAATTGTCGAGAACACTCCAACTTTAAAATTTTTAAGGTCAAAAATCAATTTTTAAAAACGTGCAAAGCTCCACTTACACCCTCCGAATTTTGACTTGACATACCCCAAATGAAAATCCTGGCTGAAACCCTGGGAAGCTCATATCTCATAAAATGATTTTGGTAAACGCTGCCGTCCCCCGAATCAACATGTATCAAAGTTTTTGCAAGTTTAAGGTACACTCAAGTAATCCAAATTTGACTCGAGTTTGAGGTATCCGAAAGAAGGTGCGCTTAAACAAAAAAAACAAACAAAAAAATACAATAAGTTATATTTTTATCTATGAAGTACCCTATTGTCAATGTAGCTCTTTTTTTTCGTTCAAGTTACTGGCAACACTGACTGGAACGTTATCATGGGAAAAACAAAAGCTATCTTGGTAAAATCAGAGCTGCCAAAACTTGTCTGACACGAAAACACCTTCATGTGCACCTGAAGGCATTCTTTCACACGCACCACAACACCACCACCAGAAGAACATAATTACAAATTATTTTCTTCGAAATAAGATACCTTCTTCGAGTTAACAAAAAAAAAAAAAATTATAGATAATATGTGAGACAAATCATTCAGATGTTAATGTACAATAGGAAAAATCCAGCGACATAACTTAAAATTAAAAAAAAAAAAAAATGTGATAAAGTTTTTTTCTTTCTTCATGCGTGGTCGCGATAACTGTGTGGCAACAATTAATGTGTGCATATCACGTCATTATTATAATAGCCTGTTTCGACTGTATAGTGCTCGTATTAGAGTATAATTAGAAGCCATTGAATAATTATTATGAAGTGTTTAGCTCCTGTTTCCTTTTAAATTTTCCACATTAATTATCGACATGTCTGTGTAGACCAGCGTGAATTAGGTTATACAGTAAGATAAAAGAAAAGAATTCTTTCTTTTTTTTTTCTTGCTCAACGAAATGAGAAAAATTCTGTCCCTTTTTCCTCTTTTGTGTGTACGTGTAATTTAAAAAAAAACTACAACATAAATCGATTGTTAATATATATTATTGATCATTAATGATAGTTTTGTTCAAAGGTCCAGTGACATAGGATGGCCTTCTTAAAGTATGTGGGTCATCTAACGATGTCCTCCTTTGTCAATAAACAATCTTTGTAATTTTATAACAGAATCGTCATTTGGTTTCATTTACAAGAAACATGTATATTAAAAACAATGTTATACTGTTATCATTTTTTCTTTATACTATTCCGTTAATCTAATTTTTTTTTAAATATTTAATTTTATCAAAATGATGTCATACCATTTTTTTTTTTACGATATTCTGATACAAGCTGAAATTTTTCCAAATTTCTCCCAATTGTTGTTTCGTAATGACAGAAGGGTATAGTGTTCCGTTGTCATTCCTGGTGACGAATACTAGAGCTTACGCAGTTATAGCATTATGTTGAAGGCGGACGGATACTCATTTACTAGATATTGGGAGCTATTTATTAGGTCTACAAACTGATTAGAAATCATATCGCAAATATTTAATTTTTGTTTTAATAATAAAGCATTCCCGAAATTATTAGCTTTCATTCTTAAAGCAAAATAAAAAAATATATAAAATAAAACAATTTTATTAACTTTGATCCATAATGCTCTCAAAACTACAAAAAAAAAAATGTTCATTTATGACTTTTAATAAACTCATGGGACGCCCATAAATAAATTAATGCAATCATATGTTAAATGATAACTACTGCGTATGTAATTATAATTGAATTTAATTATTTATGGGCGTCCCATGAGTTTATTAAATTTCACATACAAAAAAAAATTAGTTTTGAGTGCATCAAAATTAATAAAATTGTTGAACTTAAAAATTGTTTATTTTAATTATATTATATTATTTCATAGTTTGTAGGTCTGATTTGATTTGATTTATGACCTCAGGCTCAGGTCGTTTAATTTTTAGTATTTGTGTTTCGCAACACTAGGTGAAGCCTACAAATAAAGACATAAATCTGAGTGGAGGTGAGGGTTTAGTTTTCCAGAATTTGGTAAAGTCAGCAGATCTAAGTACGCCTCTACGTAGTGGAAATGCGTTAAAATCGAAGGGAATGAAAATTTCTTACCGTCTCTTGAATGAGTTAATTGAGTGGAGTGAGAGGTGTGTGCCTCAAAACTCTTGTTTTATTATCGGAACCACGTACGCCTACCAAGATACCATGTTTTCTAATCGATTGTAGTAGTGCGAGTGGGTTAAAATTGAGTTACAAACTTTGAACCTAACAAACTGACTAAATTATGAAGTTAAATAAAAATTATTTAATAGATATAAAATAGATAAAGAGAGCTTCTTTTGAAGAAAAAAAAATCACAAGTAATAGTGACCATTTTACTATTTAGTTCTATGAAATTGTGTTTGGAGGTTTTTTTTCCTTAGATGTTAGGCAATCCCAAACAGCAGAAGTGTCAGCTTGGTTGCGTGGCCGCCGGGCGTTGACAATAAGAAATATTCAAAATGAGGCTGCAGCTCTCTTGGATTTGAAAATTAAAAAAAAAACTAAAATAATTGATTTCTATATTGTCCTGTCCATTAAGATGGATGGCTCAAAAGTTGGTTACTGATTTTTTTTTTTTTTTTAAGTTAAAAACTTTTGTCACCAAGACAGTGAACTTGATATCTTAGTATGACTTTGCTTTTCAGTGAGCAAGAGGTATAATGTTTAGCTTTTGTTAGAGGGTTTCCATAGTAATAACTACAGAGGAAGCGGCAAGGTGGCCTGGGAGAAGCACACAAAAATTAGATGAACGTAATCATGTACAGAAAAAGTACGTAATCGAAAACCTGACCAGGGATTAGTACCTAAAAATAGGACTACAAAAAAGAGGTATCAGAAAATTACGTTGGAAACTTGAACTATGTATCTCAGCCTTAGTATATCAAACAATGTACTCAATCAAGTGAATTTCAATTTTAATTTTCAAGGCCTTTAGGCAACTTTGGCTCAGGCAGCAATGTAATAAACTGAAAGACACTATTTTATATCGCAAGAGAAAATCTAACATTTAAAATCAATTAAATCTTATACTGGATAATCTTAACAGTTAATATGCACAAAAATCAGGAAATAAGTTCATAGCAAAATCGAAAATTGAACAAAAAAGCGCGAAAGAATTGTCACAAACTGGACAGAGGAGATATCGAAAAAGTTTGACCGTCTTCCTCAAGTCAGAAGAGATAAATAAAAATAAATATATGATATAACAACAAACTATAATAAATAAACAACGCACAAGGGAAGAAGTTTCTGTCGATTCAGAGGAAGAGACCCTTCCAGATCGGCTCCAGATCTTACAATCATCTCAGCTATACAGATTACAAAAAATGAAATACCCGTTATACGTTGGACCGATAAGAGGCCTATACCGGTCACCTGTCTTTACCATAAACGTTGTTAAACTTCCGGTACTACCGGTTAAATATCGCCTGGTTGGCAGCTACTAATATACTACAAAGTGTATGACACGTGTAAGGCCTAAGCTCACAAGAGATGGAGAGAACCTTACGTGGTCAGTTAGAAAGTATTAAATTAGCGAAACTAAGTAAACCACTCTTTATCAGTGTTATCAAACGCACTAGCGCAGTCCAACAGACCTAGCTGTTCGCATATAAAATCAGACTTCCACTCAGAGAAACCAGTCTGATTTAAAAAGTGACTCACAGAAATAAGTCATAATAATAAGCCAACCCAACATCTCTACAGCAGTCTGAAGCAGGCTGCAAACAACGTTTAAAGTACACTGCGTCTCCTCAACCAGAAACCGGGTAGCTTTAGAAACGTCTATGGCTACCAAATGTTAACTCAGAACCGAAGAGTTTCACTGGTCAGACAAACGCTTGCTGTCACACACCGAAGAATGGGGAGAAAAAATTGACAGCAAAACAGCTTTAATGTAAAGGTAAAAATCAATTCAAGGTAAGCAGTGCAAAGAAAAAGAAAAAAAGTTCACAAACAAGGAACAGAAAGAGGAAAAGGGGAGAAAGTAAGTCGGATGCTGATACTGAGACGCGAAATTTAAGAAGTAGAGAACCATGAAACCGCTCATGAGTAAGCGAGTGAGGCAACAGCAAAACAGCTTCGGCGCAGCGCTTTTACACGAAGGAAAGAAAAGGTAGCTCTGGCAAAACTTCAGAGAATTAAAAGATAATGTAGACTTTCGCTAAATAAAACATAAAATAAAATATTATAACGTATAAATTCTCTCTTAATATGAATACGATTTGGCGAAAACTCAACCAGAAAGTAAAGAAAAGATCAAAGAAGTTTGACTACAGGGTAACCCAAAATAAACCTTCACCCAAGGGAAAATCACGTGACTTCTGAAAAGGTATATGTTTCTCCATAACTAAACGCAAATAAACAAAACGCATACCCAAGACCCGGAAGTAAAATGACATAAACAACTCCCCACAAAATTACATACTCTCAAAACTTCATTAGTAACGCGCCAAGCTGACGGAACATTTACCCGACTAGGGCAACCCCGAGCTCAAAGTGAGTTTACATAGGAGATAAAAGAAGTTAAAAGAGAAATACGGAGAGAGTCGAAGTTAAGGGTGTCCTAACCTGAACCAAACAGAAAGCTAACTTAACAACTCTTTGTCAGAAGACTTTGACCACCCTTTAGATTTACAGTTTCACTGTAGTCTAGTAATTTAGTAGCTTTATCACAACAGCGAAAAGAAATCTGTATATCTGCTCTGTTTATTCAATGCAATACGTAAAAGAAAAATTAATAACACACTAAAAATGTCACCTTCTCGACCCTCATATAACTCTGAATTGAAAATGTTGGTAACTGAACTTAATGATACGTGAGCCTTCTTACACTATCAGCTTACAGACTAAATGGTTTGCTAATTCTACTCTAGTTTGTGTATAGAAAAACAAACTCTGTTTTTTTTTTTAATACTTTATTATCTTCAAAAGTTTTCATATTTTGCAAAATACAAACAAATCGTTAACAAATTAAGAAGTGTGTTCTGACACTATTAGTTACATTCTGAAAAGGAAGAAAGAAGAAAAAAAAGCAGTTGAGAATTCGACATAAGGCATAAGCAGCGTATAACGGACAAATTTGCTTGTTAACACGTTATTCGAAAAGGAAAATAATAATAATAATAATAATAATAAAAGAATAATTGCATTAGTTCTGTTAAGTTTTGTTCATAAGAAAATGTAATACTTTCCAGCTCAGAAACTGACTTCAGATTGTATTTACTTGTATAATAGTTTTTCAGTAATAAAAGAAAATATTCATCTCAAGTTTAGTTACAACAGATTAAAGTAAACGTAACAACAGTCAAAATATGGTTCTTTACAAGTCAATACAAAGAGCATTTATAGCAAAAATCTATCATTTTGAATGACAATTTAATTCTCAAGCAGTGTTACGTTTTGATTTGTTACATCAGGACTGAATGTGAAACTAATACATTGTCAACGGTACATTTAGTTCAAGAGAACACAGAAAATTTAATCGTTGCAAAATACTTAAATTTTATTTTATATCTCCTTGTTCAGTCAAAATTTGCATGTTAGATTCCAAATAGAATTGAAATCTCAAAATACTAGACCTAAAATTTAATATTTTCACGTAATTTCCGGGGCAGGTGGATCATAATAATAGAAAGCGAAGTCAACCTAACGAGAAGGAACACAGAAACAAAAGTTAAGATAACTGGTACTTGGAGTAGGGAAAAGTAATTTTATCCCACATGATAACATTGGCTTTTTAGAATAAGATTTTTAAGATCAACATTGTGAGACTATAATTGCTTACTCGTACGGAAGTAACGAAAGCTGAACGGAACAAGGCAAACGTTGCTATTAATTAACCTGAGAGAGAGAGATTTACGGTGACATTTCCCCTAAATTATCAGTTTCAGGTGGTTAGGCTATGTCGACGGCAAAACCCACATCTCTGAGGTGCGGGTTCAGCAAGCCATCACGTAGCACTTTACCAACACAGAAACAAAATTCAAAATTACCCAACACATAGTTTTTTTTAAAAAATAACAAAAGCTTGCACCCGGTAAGATTAACACTTGCACTTCTTACTTGCCAAGTTTCCGAAAAAAAAGAAAGCTGAATTTCAAATCCGAATTTTGAAGCACATCAGAATTTCAAGGTTCCAAATCGAACTGACAAGATGTCCGTCGACGTAAAACATTGCATCGAGAATTTGTGACTTCACTTCTCACAGATTATAGCCCACTCAGAGACGTTGACGCAGGAAAGTGGATACCACCTTAGTAACTAAATACTACCTGCATTTTGTTGTATCATTTTTAGAGCTACAGAGTTGCTTCAGTATTCTTCAAGACATTTTTATTTAGTACGTAAACATTATACCAGTTCACCCTCCATAAACCTAAGAAGAAGTCTCGCATCGCGTCGCATCGCTTAACTTCCGCGAGAGGGACAAAGTTACCAAATCACATAGAAAAGAGAGAAAATTCTCTCATTATAAAACCTTTTGACCATGTTCAAAACGTAACTTAGAAAAAAATTGAGAAAATAAATAAACTAACTAAAAAAAGACTGGTTAATGATAAAATACACTTAATAGAAACAAGAAACAGAAAATTGGAGGGAAAACTAACCAATTAAAAATTGACAAATAAGATATTAGATACTGATCTATAGTCCAATCACAATAGTCGATCTAACTCCTCGAATCAGATGCCTCATTATATCTGATCAGTGAGAGGCGAAAATAGGTCCTACAAAATTAATGTCTCCGCCGATGAAAGGAAGAAAAATGAAATGAAATTGATAAATAAGGAAGAAGAAAAAAAAATTAAAAAATGAGTAACGAATTGCGACAACATTAAAAGTAGCGCATAGACTTGTGTTACACACGATGAGCAAGGGGTCGGGCCGATCTTATCCACAATGTCATTATATGTAACTAAACAATTAAAATATATCTTCAATGTATTTTGTCACTTGTAATTGTTTCAATAATCACTACTTATCAGATGGACACTAGATGGAGAAGAGAGTTTACTGATAATAGGAATAAGTTATTGCTTTCCAAATAATTATTTTAAAGTTTTGTCTTGCTTATTTGGAGTTTAATGTTTGAATACTTCTAAAAGTTATGAAGGTGATAGTCAGTTATATTATAAGTATGTTATTTAGTATTTGAATGTGGAAATCGCTGTTACATTATTGTGTTACCGATATTAGACAACTACGTTCGTTTGTCCTATATAGTGAACAACATGGTAATATTAGACCTCTTCAGTTATAAGTGTATTATTCTTATGTTTCCTGGAATATTTTTTTCAATACATTATTTCTTTGGATACATTTTTCTTATTTAATATTTTTGTTCCAGATATTTATGCAAAGACTTCACGAATTAATAAAATAAGAAAATGGCAAGATACTAGAAAGAACATACATTCATATTTAAGAACACTGCCAAAAATAGTTATGTCTATTATTTAAAAACCTACAAAACACGTCTAACTTCGTAAATTATCAAATGCATGCTGCATGTCTCCAGAACTTTGACATACTAAAAGTGTGCCATAACACACTAATAATGTGCAGAAATCCGTTATAAGTCTTGTAGGCCAAAGCGGCTAGTTAGAATTTTGCTTGAAACAGAAAACTTTGCAAAATGGATTTAACCACTTTTGGAATTGCCCCCTTCATTTGTCGCTCAACGTGGGACGTATTACATCAAGAGGAAATGTCGAAGAAATAAAATATTTTTGTCCTAATTGCAGCATTCTTTGAAGAACAAACAGAGCACATGGAATCTAAAGAAAAATAAGTAAGATGGATTATTCATCTTTTGCGATGTCTACAAAATTGAGCCAAGCTAATGAATGGAATGTCTCTTAAATTTTGTCTCGTTACCATGGAAATAGATTCATCTCCCAGCATTCCAGTATGGTTGAAGTCGACAAAGTTTGAACCAAATTGGTCGAATCGTTGTCACACGAGGCTCGAATGTAAATTTGAATAAGTGTATCTTGTTGCCATAGAAATGGTGATAAGTTGATAGCTCTGGTACACCTAAAACCTGGAGGGTAGTCTATAATACCAATTTTGGAGAGAATTGATCCAAGCGGCTTATGTAATGCGTGAAAATGTTTTCTTTTAAACTCTGCTACCATGGAAACAATACAACTTTTTGTCAATCTCAAACCTTATAAATCTCCTCCAACATAGCCACTACCACTGAGACAAAATTGGTGATCATTATTCCAGAAACCTCGAAGGAGTTTTATTATTATTTTTTCTAACGTATAAAGTGAGTGTATAATGGGTCAGATTGAAAGGAATATAGTAAAGAACCACCAAGAAAGCTAATAAGAGATGAAGAATATGAAGAAAAACCTGCAGGTGTGCACAAAAGAGAAATTCCAAGAAAATCATGAGCAAATAGAAAGAAAACTTGAAGATATATATAAAAAAAAAACCTAAATGCAGGAGACGTGGAAATTTAAAAAATGAGCAAATGAGAACACAACGTTGGGAAGTAAAAGACAACATGCGGAGTTTGAAGCATAATTCGAGGTATATAATTTGAACGAAAACTAGATCAAGAATTATAAAATGAAACACTATATTCAAAAAGAGTTAAAGTAGATATAAGCCCCGGAAAGCGGAGATACTTCAGGAAATATGCAACGAAAGATATACCTGAATACGAAACTACAGCATGTTTAAACTACTGATAACTCACGTCATAGAGCCGAACGATCATCCCGAGAGTCTGCGTAGGTAAACGAAAACATTATACACATATTCCGAAGGGGTTGATCACCGGAAAATTACAACAGAAAGCACAGGTATTCAAATGGATTAAATCTTCTTGTATCAATATATCAACAGAAAAACAATGTCGCATAGATCATAGACGAGAGAGACAAACACCGAAATAGGACAGCAGAAGAAATCCTAATAAATATATGAAGAAATAACTGTGACATATTATTTCATTGAAACAGTACATAAGCACAAATGAATGTTCTGGAACATGCAGTCGGTGAATGGTTTAGCAGAAACATTATATATTCTAAGCACTCGAAGAATTCGAAATTCTTTTAACAATATTATAAAGATAGCACAGATCAAGAGAAGGAAACTTTTTTTTAGAAAGTTATGAGAGAAACTAGCGAGAAGTCAAAAATGAAGTTTGATGTATGATAAGAAAATTTCAGAATATGCTATGAAAATATTGTGGACCAAATTCCTATCATTATCATCCGTAAAATGCTGCTCACATATATTGAAATTAGGATTTTGGCTACTGATTTTAAGGACATACGCAGGGCGTTATTTGTAGCATGGGAAATAGTGAAAATTCCCTGCCACTTCGTGTGTTTTACCTGATACATCACTTAACCGTTTCCTTGTAAGGAAGGAAAACCAGTGTACTTATGTCTAGTATCCTAATAGATGCGGGTATGCTTGGGTATTAATTCTCCCGTACGTCTTTCGATGCTAAAATAACACTCTGGACATACGTAAATACCTTTACAGTTTACGGCCCTCAGTGAACAAATATTTCGGGCGAAAGAATTGCGAGTAGCGTTCTGAACTTTCTATTTTAGGCTCTATGCGGAATTAGCTTCATAAAAGCAAAGCAAATCCATGGTGAAACCTGGACATCGTGAGCAGCATTCGAACCTGCGACCCCAGTGCTGATAGGAAGTCAGTGGCCTCTCATGAGTTCAATATCTTCAGTTCGTATCACTCAGAATCCCTAAGCGTTGTGATTTACAGATCCCTTTTTCTTTCATTTCATAAAGAAGAATCGTACATCCATCAACAAACCGTTCTAATAAATTCCTGCCTCTCTGATAACCATTGTCGACAAAACAAGTCTCTCCACAAGAAAATTAATTCACGGTAGACTTAACTCTTTTCTTTCACTTGTGGATCCGAAAACGCATTGGAGCATATAACCATTTGGACAGAAAGAGAGAGAGAGGGAGAGAGATCCCAAAACGATAAAGGGAGAAAATTCTATAGATTTTTCCTTGCGGTTACGCCAGCGCCAAACCTACAATTGAGGAAAATGATAGAACAATGGGAAGGTCAACCAAATATCTATGTTTATTGAGCCAGAAGTGTTATTGTGTTTGAATTGAAGTGCACGCTACGGTCCAACACATACAAAAGAATGAAACACAGAGGAGATTATAATGAAGAAATAGAAATAAGCGGTGGTATAGAAGAAGGGAGTAATTTGATATGAATCGCGGCACCTTTAATCTGATTTTTACAAATTGTAACAGCAAATTGTAGTTCCTGAAAAGAAATGAACTCTCAAATTAACTATCTTCCACATCCTCTGTCTTTTTGTTTTTTTGTTCATTCCTCTTTCATTTTAATTTAATTGAAGGAAATGTGTTTATTCGAGTTTTCTTTTATTGCTAAAACATCTGTTTTTCATGTTTGCTTCTGGCCAGACACGAGTAGCGGCGGTTTTCTCCAAAAACAGACATTTTATTTTATTTCTTATACATCTTTCTGTATTCAAAGAAATCTAATTATTTTGTTCCAACAAAATGTGCTATTTTTTAGTGTTATATATTGTTGATTGGATAATGAACGTTAAGGAAGTGTTCAATAGATTTTATTGTATATCCTTAATCCTGCATATTTTTTTCAAGGACATCTTTTCGTGGAGAGATATTATCGAAATCCTTAAAAAATATTTGAGAAGTCCAGAAGCCAAAGGATACAAGTGACATTGACGAATTAAAAAAAAGTTAGAGGTAATCTTCTATATATAACCCGAAAATATGTGACACAAAATTGTGTGTCACATATTTCGGGTTATATATAGAAGATTACCTCTAACTTTTTTTTAATTCGTCAATGTCACTTGTATCCTTTGGCTTCTAAAGTCGACATTTATATTGCCGGTATTCGATTTAATATAAAGAAAGTGTAAAATTACTAGTACGTAAGAATTTTTGGAGGGTATTTTTTTCTATACCGGAACCCGAACAGTGTTTTTATCCTTATTCTAATGATATAATTTTCAAATATTTTTTTACGCTGTGCTATTAATCGTAGATATCGTTGTCAATAATCACAGGATCCAGTCCACGTGCTCCTGTGGTTATGGTCACGGATTTCGGATAATTACTATAGGTAAGCTTGCTCACGCCGCGCTGGCCATCTTGACTGAGATTTACCATGATTTTCCGTCGTTCCACCAGGTGAAAACCCTCATGGTCCCTTCAGAGGAGGTCCTGGCACCCCCAACGCTATAAAGGGAAGAGTGCTTGCCACGGAACGTCATCCCTCTTACGTATGAAACACTCAGTTCCTACCGACTCACCACTAGCATACGTTTTTAAATGTTTATGGCTTTTATATACGATTTGTCTTATTCCATTCTATACAGATATGGAATTTCTGAATACCGTTTTACCTCTTACACAGCCGACGGAGGTGTACGCCGTACTGGGGGTGTCTTTTGAGGAATTGATGTTTAGAAGGTAATGCTATGGTGTGAAGCTGTTCAATTGTTTACTGAAAATTATTTAATAAAGTAATGAACTTATTTTATAATGCGAAATTCAAAAATTAAAACTGACAATGCCAATTGTTATTGTTATTTTTTCTGTGTAGTAATACTTAGCCCGTCATGGTTTAAATTTAACAATGATTTTACTCACATGTTTTGTTACACTTAACAATACCCAAAAACCATTACTAAGAAATATTTTTAATGTTCGGAATCCTCCCGTTCCGAACAGATGTGCTGAGTTGACAACGAGAGCACCGGCTTCTTTGATGCCCTATTCCTGTGGTAGGTCACCAAAGGAGCTACAATGTTTATTCCCCAACTCAGGACGTCTTCCCATTGGTGCTGCACCTAGTGACTGGGTCGATGATATTGCACTGAGGGGAATAGCGGGAAGGGGATCATCGCCTTGGAAGTAAACCCGCTACAAGAAACCTCCAAAGTGTGAGGTTACTTCTCTTGGTGTAATGTAGACCTAGGACGGTGGAGGGCCTACTTCATAATACCAACCTATGGACCGAAAGTCTAAAATTGGTCATTCTTAATTATTCTTAACGACAGAAGCGTTTATTGGCTTGTGTTAATGAATGGTTCATTAAAAAAAGGGCATCATTCTAGGCCTGCCAAAATCCCGTAGGATGCCTGTAAAAGTTACAAAAATCGTGAGAACGCACCGTGTCTTAAATTTGACTCACTCAAAGCTTTCGATGTCCTTCTCAGGTAAAACTTCGGTAAACTTTATTTTTATATGGGCCAGTCTAGTAACTTTGGACTTCGGCCCGTCACGATTCGCCTTTAGCTGTTAAAATCCACACCCATGCCTCTGCCGAGACTTGAACCCGGGACCTTCGAGCCGATGGCCTAGCGCCACAGACCGCTCGGTAGTGATGAACTGGAGTTGCAATTATTCACCAGAGGACCTTGTGAGTATCTGATAGTAGACAGACTTCAAACAATATTTATTCGTGCTTTCAGTGACATTTTAGTTTTGCCTAGGGCCTAAGCTGAAGGCACCCTTTCGGCATTTGCGTAGTGTAACTAAGAAAAAACCTCACGTTGGTCGGTCCCTGCCCGCTGGTATCGAACCCAATTCCACCATTGCTCCATTACGTCCTGTACTTAATTCAAGTTTAGCTACGGCAGACTTTTCCTCTCTTTAATGTATTTTCCCTTCAATAATACCTTTTGCATTAATTTAGTACAGTGTTTCTCAATTGCCGGGTCGCGGCTCTATACCGCCCTGGTAAGTCCCTTACCGCTCACCGACAAAACTACTTTTTTAAGCGTATATGACTTTATGAAACAGCTATTAAAATGATTACGTTATGAAGTGGGCCTTTGACATATTCAACAGAATTTTGTTCGGCCACGACCTCCAAAACATTGAATAACACTTCCTTGAAAGACGTAAAGCGGTATAACTGATGTTATTACTTCAGAAATAAACCGTCACTTCTAAATTTCCATTTCGAGCACTCTTAACTATAGACAGCTCGCTCTAAATCCCGGCCTCTCTCCTCCTACAAGTCATGTGACTACGCTGTTGCCAATTTCTGCTTTCGTTATCATCACATCATGACAAGTGGTGCTTCTGTGACGCCTTGCAGCGGTAATGTTCTGAACCTTTAACTTCCATTAATCAAATATAATTCAAGCTTGATATTTTCAAGCTAATATCACGATGTTTAGGCAAGACAAGCATAAATTGGGGTTGCTAGATTAAGACTATTTCAGCAAGTCTTAAATAAACTTGACATATCATGTCAAGTTAGGCAAGTCAAAATCAAAGGACTATCAACCTTGTTTCAAGCAATCGTGCTATTAGGAGAAGAACTCGATCCTTCAAGATAGAAACAGATTTTTTTTTCACGAGAAACGATCATATTTTTTTCACACAAACTCCGTAACCTTTTCAAATTTCACATAACTATAATTTAATTCTTTATTCATAGCTGTATAGTTTAACTAAGCATGAGTATAATAACAATTGTTTATAGGTCTGTAAATAATACTATAAACATTATAAAATATATACATTCTTCTTCTACACATCCTTTCTTACATACTTCTGTTAATATACTGGAAGAATAGCTTCTGTACATAACGACATTTTGGAAAATAGATGTTTATTTATAAGAATATTTATTATATTTTTATTTTTATTTTTTTATATGTCATTTTGTAGAGAAAAAATAGTAGCTGTGAATTTTCTTTTCACTTTTACGCTAACACTAGTGACTTTATAAGAATCTCACAGAACAAACAAAGTTAGCGACAATGTATGAAATATATCAAGTCTTCGCTATTGTACGTTTGTATGAATTATGGCGTGAATCTTAGCAAGGGGTCTACACGGAGGCAAGTTATGGCCAGTATAATGACAAAACGAACAGTAGGAGGAGGGGTATGGGAAGGCTTGGAGTGGGGGCAGCGAGGGACAATATAACAACAGTATTATTTAATGATTTTGACTTCCTTTCTTCCAACATCAAAAAGCAAAACCAACCAACTTTGTGGATAATAGAGTGTATTATGTTAGGAACAGTTACGAAATATGATAGTCATAGATTCCTCTCAACGTGGGGAATGGGAGGGCTGAGCCCCCTTCTCTCCTCACTATCCAAAAAATATGATAAAAGTCATTGTCTACGAGTATTTAATGCCTTGCCTAGCTATGAAAGAGGATGACAATTGAAACAAGATAACTGGGAATATAAATAATAAAGCTTGTTTGTTTGTGGTTATTGATGTCAAAATTAATAAACTTGAAGAAGTGAGGGGAGGGAGCGGGCCAAGAGGGGTGTGGAGAATGTACATTTGTATGGTTGTAACAGAACTTACTGGTGACAATAGGGCAATAAAACATGTCTATTCTCCAAACATTGGACACACAGAGAGAGAGAGAGAGAGAAGAAGAAGAAAGGAAATTCCTCAGGTACTACATACTACACACATCTGTAGCCAATTTTTTTTTTTTTTTTTTTTGTCATTTTTCAGTGTCGTCACATTCTCGTTTGAGTATCATGAGTTATTTGTTTCCATAATTCCCATTTGAGGAATTGTGGAAAATTCCAAAGAAGATGGTTGCGTCTCAAATATTCCCTCTTCGTTAATACGTACTTGTCCTCTTTCCCAAGTATTAACATATTCCTTATGAATATACATTTCCGGCATCGTCAGATCCGAGTTAAAATGAATTTTATGGGCGGTATCAGCACTTTGGCTTACGCCCGTGGAACCCGTCACGAGCCGTCAGATCCGACACTATACCCGAAATTCAAGTTTTACAGCGTCATTTCCGATATTATTCTCAATCGTGATCGCAATTTTGTCACTTTATCTTCCTTAGAAGGCGTCATTTGCGACATTATCACTTCAGAACGACGGGTATAGTAACTTTCTTCCTGATTAGGGATGGGCACTTGGATCCGGGCCGGTTCCGAATACATTTGGAACCGGGTACTCGGATACGGATGCTGGAACGGGTACCCGGATCCGGATCCAGGAACCTGTTACTCGGATCCGGATCTTGGAAACGGGTATTCGGAACCGAGTACCTGGTTCCTTTAGAATCCGGTTCTCTGTTCCTTAAGGATCCGGTTCGCCAACTCCTATTCATGATATCATCCATGTTTTGAGTGTCCCCCGATAAATATGTTGAAGAAACGAAATTGTAAAAAAACAAAAAAAGAAAAATAGCATTTTGTAATAACGTTTAAAATTCAAAAGATGATATTTCGGAAGAAAGTTAATAATCTTTTTCTTGTTCTCTGCAGCTGTAGTGTCGTAAATGACACTATCTGAGTAAGATCAGCGACACACTTAAAAGTTGCTTCAGAACAATTTCGGAAATGGCGAAGAAAAACTGGAGTTTCGGGTAATGTCACATCTGATGGTGTCGAAAACGTCGTGTACGCCTTTCCTAGCAAGTACATTGTGCCAAATTATTTGAGCATTTCAAGGTTTTACGGTACAGAAGGTCTCTAATTCTCAAGGAAAGAGAAACTAAACCGCACTCAATCACTGAAATAAATATATCGATTATCTGTAATATTAGAAAACTATGTTAATTATTTATTGCAACAAACTTCTCGTTTTAATCTGCAAACAATTGTTTCAACAGAATCATGTCTACCTGGATATCTACTTTATTTTCTCTTTGTTCTGTTTTTGCGATGTAACACTTTCTTGTTCTTTTCTGATTGTAACATTTGACGTGTTTCCATGCTGGATCAAGATTTTTCACAATTGTTTCCGTTAACATATTATTAAAGTTTACATTTAGTAATATATATTATATATATATGACGACCCCAGTTGGCTTAGTCGTTAACATGTCTGACTACGGATTGAGGTGTCCCGGGTTCGATTACCGGCGCTGCCAAGGATTTTTCCAAGGTGTTTGGGCCTCATCCAGTAGTGGATTGAATATGGCTGTGATTTATTATATAAATATTTATGTTTAGTTTATCTAAAAAAATCCCTTTCGGTAGGCCTACAGGCTGAGGTAGATCTCGAAGTTTTTTTTTTTCATTTTGAAAACTTCAAATCTCGCCTTATATGAGAGCTATCGAGAAACTATTTATTGATTAGTAGATTATTCATCAAGAGCTGTTCAACGATACCTCACAAGACACACACACACACACACACACACACATATATATATATGAGCTCCTGCGTAGCCTAGTCGGTAGCGCGCTCGACTTCAATGCGAGCGGTCCCGGGTTCGATTCCCGATGGGGGCTCAAATATTTCGGTGTTGACCCAGCATCGTGAGGACAATTGGGGAGCTGCTGTGAATAAAAGACAGTGGCGATCACAGTGAGAGCTTCGGCTCTCCTCTCCCAACCCGTCTGGTCAGCGTGGGAGCAGTAGACCAACTCCTCCCTTCGGGGAGAGGCCTCATCCACTAGTGGATTGAATATGGCTGTGATTTATTATTATTATATATATATATGTGTGTGTGTGTGTGTATGGCCGGGAAACCGGGGCAGGACCGGGAAATCGGGACTGTCGCCCCAAAAGGCTTCTGCCACTAACTGGGAGGAGACCCCTTAATTCCTCTTGCTGAGACTTAAGGGAACCGACCGGGGTAGACGTCTAATGTCCAATCCATACGTTCACGTCGTGGGGCCTGTTAGTACCCAAGCAACTGCTTGGCGAACGAACATGGATGGGCTGCTCACCAACCCGCATTAGCTGACAGCGTGGTGAGTCAAATGTCAGCACCCCTCCTTTCTTTACATATGATGGTACAAGCAAGGAAACAGCCTCGGAGGATCCTCATTGCACGCAGGACGGAATGCAGCTGGCAACGGCAGCGGCCAGTCCTGCAGGAAGTCAGAGGGTCAAAATGCCCGGGTTTGGACTGTAGACTGCCAGGATACCGACACGGCAACTCGAACGGACCTATACGTGGCGACCCTCAACTGTAAGTCACTTGCAGGAGAGGACAAATTAGAAGAACTGCAGAATGAACTTAAGAAGATTAAGTGGGACATCATAGGACTATCAGAAGTGTGGAGGAAGAATGAAGAACAGTTGGAACTACCGTCAGGGCACACGTTCTACTTCAAAGGAACAGAAACTGGAAAAGCGACAGGCGTTGGCTTTATAATTAATAAAGACCTGAAGTCACGAATCACAGAAATTGAAGGAATTTCAGATAGAATCGCACGGGTAGTAATAAAAATTAACAAGAGGTACAGTATGGAAATTATACAAGTGTACGCTCCAACAACCTCGCACCCGGAGGAGGAAGTCGAAGACCTATACGAGGAGATCCAGAAGATTTTGGATAGTAGCAAATCGCATTACAAAATTGTAATGGGAGACTTCAATGCGAAAGTAGGAACCAAGCAGAGCAGTGACACGAAAGTGGGAAACTTTGGATTTGGCAAAAGAAACAAGAGAGGACAGAAGTTAGTGGAATTCTCAGAAGCCAACAGACTGTTGATTTTAAATACATTTTTCAAGAAGGCACCCCAGAGGAAGTGGACATGGAAAGGCCCAAATGGGACCAAAAACGAAATAGACTACGTTCTATCAAATAACAGGGAAATTGTTCAAGACGTGTCTGTTCTAAACAGTTTCAAAATCTCGAGTGATCATAGGATGGTGAGATGTAAGCTGAAACTAAATACTAGACTAGAGAGAAAGAAGCTTATCAGAGGAAAACCGTCAGTTTTAGCTCTGGAAAATCTTGGAAAACACAGACAGACATTCGAGATAGAACTAAGCAACAGATTCAGCGCCTTGGAAGAGTTAGAGGATGAAGAAGACATCGATAGCAGAAATAAAATATTGACTGAGATAATAAGAAAAACAG